>JANHGB010047610.1:86519-133972 GCA_026283785.1 Coracopsis vasa
CGGCAGCACCGCAGTGGCCGGGCTGGGTGCGCGGCACGGGGCCGGGAGCAGCCGAGCCGCGCCGCTGTGGTGGGTACATTGCAGCACCGGCGGGGAAGCGGGCTCGGGGAGGCGCTTCCCTACCCGCTCCAGCGCGGGCATTCAGTCAGCTGCGTGGTGGAGTGTGGGGAAGGAAGGGTGGGTTTGGGTTCGGACTTAGGTTTGTTTCTTTTTATAAAAAAAATTATTTATTTTCCTTCAGGGTGAGACAGATGTTAGTTGGTGATTTGTTTTCTTAATGCTTAGGATTTGCATAATGAATATGAGCTCTGTCCAATGTTTTTTAGTCAGCAATGGGGAGGTTTGTAAGAGATGAAAAGCATTTCATGACTGGAATGGTTTTTAAAAAAATACATAATTTCTTTTCCAAAACAAGAACAACAGGGCTACAGAGCTCTGTCCTCATTACGTTGCATATTTAACACATCAGAACATCCTGATAGATTGGGAGAAATGTAAAGAGTATGTCCACCCTAGAAAGAGGAAATCATAAAATATTGCCTGCCTAGCTTGTGTGTTTGCGTACAGAGACATATACCTCACCCAAGTATATCCCTTCGTGTTTGGCATATATATTTCGTTTCCATACATACTTATGTAGTCCTGCACGTCTGTTTACCTATCTACCTCTACAACTGCATCAGACATCACACATTCAACTGGTACATGAACTCAAAACCTATACATGTTAATGGCCAATGAAATATTGATGGTAAGTCAGTTCATGCAGAGGAAAGGCTAGTTGCCGTTACCCACGTAACCCTAGGTGTCAGCTCTCCTGTAGAACACAAATCTGGTAGCTGTTTAATTGATAGAGATGAAGGCAGTAGGAGAATATGGACTATCTTAATTCAAGGAAAATGATGGTAGACTTGTATAACACAATACTACATACCTTCCAGGGAGCCGAGCAAGCTATATTTAAACCTCAGGTTTATTTTTGTAACTATCTTGTCAATCAGGGCTATAGTTCTCCTGTGTGGGAATATCTGATTATATGCTGATTAAGGAAGGAAGCTATTTCAATCATATGGAGGCAGTATGTCCTATAAAGTACAGTTTCTTGTGGGCAGTGATCAATAGAATTGCCAGGGCCTGAGGACAGGTAAGTATCTCTTTTAAAAAAGTGTTTCTGCAAAGACTTGACTTAGACTAGAACCTTGCAGCAGCCAAGTTACCCTTGAAATTTATTTTTTTGGCTATACACCCTGTTTTCACTGTTAACCTCAGATGGGACACCTTTACCTTTTTGAATGTCTTAGTGTATGTGTCTTGATGTGAAACAGATTATGACTTTAGTATAACATATGATGTGCCTTGTCATGCACTAGACAAGCAGGAGAAAGGCTCTCCGTGGAACTTCTGATGGAGCTCATGTAGCTGGAGGAGAAAGGTAACATCTGCAATAAAACAAAGTGTCCGGCTAGCTGATGGCAAAAGCAGCACCTGAGAGAAGGTTCCTGTCTTGTGCAAACAGCAACTGTTATGATGCACTGACTGAGTATGCATTAAGCAGCTGAACAAAGTGCCCTGTTAGGCTATTGGTACTTGGGTTTATTAGTTACAAGATGGGCTCCACAGCAGTCCATGTTCCCAAGCTCTTCGCTTTGGTGTTAGGGTTATCAGAGGGCAAGACAACCGCAAAAGTCACTACTCTGTTTTCTTTTGCAAAAAAAAGAAAAAGAAACAAGCCAGTTTGCTCTTATTAGAGATTTTCCTTGATGGGGTAAAGATGGGGAACAAATACTCTCTGGGTTTCCTCTATCTATGCAGAAAAAAGGTCTGTTTAGAGCAAACCTAGCAGAAATCAAGGCACCAAAATGGGACAGGTCCAAAGTAGAGATGATCTTAAAGGAAATACACAAGCAACTTTGGCATCTCAATGGGAAAATGAGCAGGCAGAAGTCGTCTGCTCACGGCAGGGATCCAGTTGGTTTGGCACTAAAATAATTCTTGAAACTCCTTTAGTGTTGGAGTGACATGAGAAGGCCTGTGGTGCACAGATCTAACAAATTTTGTCTCCGTGTATAGTGAGGCACAATGCAGGACGTCTCCCCAGTGGGAAGGTAGGAGCCAGTTTAAATCCTTCACATCTTCAGCTTTTGTGACTAATCCTAGATGGACTTGCTATGCAGAGGCCTGGTTAGTAACGAAAATAACATGTAAATGAGTCCCTAGTAATGTAATACACTCGCAAGTCCAATGTTATGAGGTTGCTGCTCGTATACAGTGTTTCTCTGAAGTCATCCCTTGCTTTTTAAGTGCTTCCTCCTGCAGCACTTCTCCCATCCCTCTAGTCTTCCTCAGTGCAAATCTTAGAACTTTTCAAACTCAGCATTATGCAGATACTGGAGAACAGTGTGTGCTATATTAAGCAACATAAAGTCTGTTTAAGAAAACCTACCTTCTGGTGCCTGAATTCAGCTGTCTCTGGTGACTGCTGTGGATGTTTCTGCCTAGGATTTGCCATCCCAGGACAGCTTGGTTGTCTAAACGTGCCTGGTGCTGATGCTTTGCAAAGCCTGCACTCATCTGAAAAAAGGGCTAAAGACCCATCTCTGGTGCTGCTCAGGGCAGCCGTAACTGATTGCACTGGCTGGACTTATTCACGAGAATGAGGGGAGAAGGCCATATCCTAGTTTTTGTGCAGTGGGTTGCAGGATTTGGCTGTTGGGACTGTTGCAGTAAGAGTGCAAGTGAGTGGGTCCTGGAGTTTGCTGTGGAGGAAGTGGTGATGCAGCCACCTTCCAGAAGTCAAACCTGGCTAGAGATGAACATCTCTATCTTCTAGGAGCTGAGAGGAGAGAAATGGAGTGCGCTATGGATCTGCAATGCTACCAACACATCTTGATGGTCTAAAAGTAACGTTTGGCCTCAGCTAACTTACAGCTTCTTGTATTTATTCTTTTCTGCATATTCACTGTCTCTAAACCTTTTCCAACAGTGAGAAGCTTAGAAGTTGTAGCTGCTCCCAAAGCACATTAAGCGATGGAGGAAGGGAGGGCATTGTGGGTGAGGACTCTGTTTTGCATCTGCTATCTGATCCCTGTTCTCTGAATCTCACCACTACAGCAGTTCCTGTAGGCTGCAGCAGTAAGCAATACCATGCCAAGCATCCCAGGAGGTGGGCTTTGCCAAAGCTAACAATAGTTAATATGGAGGTTAAAGAATACTTGGTGATTTGCCAGATTCTTCACAGTCAGAAAGATGCTTAGCAGGGGAAGGAACGTCACACGATGATGTTCAGTCTCCGAGGCTGAGAAACAAATCAGCCACGCAAGAGTCAAGCTGCACAGTTTGGAACTATTCCTGGACTTCTGGATGGAGGGAAGGACTGCAGGCTAGCCTTGCTACAGGGAGGGCTCCCTTCCTCTGAACATGCTATACCCTCTTCTGTAGTCCTGAAGACACAGGGAAATCCCTTTCTGGCAATAAAGACTGCCAGAGTAAAGACTTTACTGCCTTTTTGGCAGTAAAGACTGGGAGAAAAGATACATTACTACTTTTATCTTCTCTGTGATAGAGACTGGGGGTGTTGTGTGTCAGTGTTTCATGGGGGCATGGGGTATGCTGCCATCTGAGCCCTTCTGCAAGGACCCTTGTTGCTCTCTTGTTCAGGCCAGTGCTGGGTACTAGTGGCCCTGGTGAGGTTTTACTGCCTGGGTGTCGGGTAATCTGTGGTCAGCATGGGATGCATGCTGTTAGCATGTTAGGAAATACAGAAGGACTTGTCAGCTGGTCTACTGGGACAGCAAAGCGAAAGCATATTGTTGGTTATCCCACCGAGTTCTGGAGGTACTCTTGTCAGTCCTCGAAGCCATGGTTCTGCCCTGTTGGTCAGTAGTGTCAGGTTAGAGAGACAGCCTCCATGCAGTGGATCTTCCCTCAGGAACAGCCTCCATGTGCTCAGAAGGCTGTGTAGTAGAAGCCAGGGGATCTGGCCTTCCAGCGCTCTTCTGCTGGAGAGTTCCAAAGTGGTAGGGCTTTGAGGAGATCTCTGCAGAGGACATCTCTGCAGAGTGGCTGTCCCATGCAGATGCTACCACAGTAGTGCAATCTGAGTCATGTTCTCTTTCCAGTCACAAAGGCTGGGAACAGGCTTTTTCCTTTTGCAGAAAAAACCCACAATGCTGCTGTTCATAGACATGCAATGTTCAGGCCGGTAAAACAACAGTAGGATACAGTTTAACTAGGGCACAGAGTTGCCCTTCTTGGGAATGGCAAACAGGTCTGAGCTCTTTGCATCTTGCTGTCTTGTGGATATGTGAATGGGCAGGGTGGTTTGGTCCATCTCTCTCCACCAGGGCTTCTCTGAAGCTGCCTCAGCCAGACCCAGCATTGTGGGCCAGCTTTCTCTACGCAGCTGTGTGCTATACCTGTAAAGGACAAAATCTTCACCTTGAACAACTTGTGATCAAACCCCCAAAAGAGCCAATGAATGTTACGATTGCAGATGGGCTTTGTGGACAAGGTGAGAAAGGGTAGCAAGTGAGAACATGCAGTTCTGGAGGTTGCTGTGTACTGTTCCCACCTTTGTGGCATTCTTCAATGATCAAAGAAAAGATCTTAGTGATCGCAGCTGTAATTCATGTCCTGAAGTTGTTTGGGGGCACTTGTGTCAAAACCTACCTCATTGTGCATCTTTCTGATGTGTGTTTGTTAGAGGTGGGTCTGCTGCACATCCTGTTAAATGTATGTGCTTCATATTGCTTTGGTAAAGACTGGGCCATGCAAGTCATCTTGGTTTCTTCTTTGTAATAGAAACCAAGCACTGACACGGTTAATTTTGTTGTTAAACTGGTCCATTTTTGGGAAAAATCTGCATCTCTGTAAAGATCTTCAGATGCTTCTCTGAGCAGCTGAGTTTCTATTGAGGAGGTAGCTGTGTGCTCTCTGCCTTTCACAGTGAGATCCAGCATGCTTTACTGAGGCCAATAGTTCTCAAACTGGCTGCTTGAAATTTGACACAGGGAAGCATGTTTGGGATGTAAATAAATGGCCTCATCTTTTTAGTATCTTCCTGTGCCCTTGGCTGTGAATTTCCATGTGGGTACCAGTTTTCTGTATAGCAGGGGAACACTTTGAGTGCCTGACCTTAACACTTTATCGCTGGGGCTGGAGTGGGGTACTGTGAAAATTGCTCTGTTCCCGTGCCTCAGACTCAATCTCTGCTGAAAGGCACAAGAGTAAGGCACTAACCTAGCACCACAGGCATACTTTTCTTTAATGCATTTCAGAAAGCAAGTGAAATATCTGTTCCTCTTATATTACAAATCACATTAAACAAACACAAATATGACTGTGGTGGGAGGGCTCAAAGGTGATAACAGTTCAGCTTAATGTGTGGGACTACCAAATGAGCAAACCTTGATTATGTGCTGCCACCTAGAAGAGCAGATAGTGATCTGATGCCTTCATTAACAATCAGTAGGTGGCCGCTGAAATATTGCGGGTAGTCATCTGCAGCTTCTGGATAAGAGGATGACCCAAGCCTATGTGATGCAGGAGAAAGTAGACATGGTGCCCCTGAAATTATCTGTGCTCCAATGGGCCTCATAATGAGGAGGGAAATATAAGTGACCATGCTCATATTCCTTCGTATCTGCAAACCCACAATGTTAGGAGGAAGAGGACCCTAGTAATAGGCTTAAATGCTACAAAAATGGGAGGAGGACTTAGTCATCTGGCTATTATTAATATACCCAAGAAGCAGTCAAAATCCTCCACTCTACTTCCACAAGTTATGTGGGAGCTGTAGAAGTTGCATTTACCCTGAATGAAATGTTGGAGTTATTTCGAATGATTTTTTTAAAGCATTAAGTTGCTCTGACGTATCATTTATATATATAGTGGCTGTAAGCATAATTTGTGAATAGTTTGAGTAATGACCTGCATACAGCTGTTTCATCCTTAGTTCACTTAGGGTACAGGTCCTTAAAAAAAGGAACTTGATTTTTAAGCAGGTTTTTTCAAAAGGCTTATCTTACCATAAGATTTTTTTTATCTGCTCTTATCTTTTCCTCTCTTATCTACTCAGCTATTCAAATCCTGTCTGGATTGCATTCACTTCTAATGTGCCATAAAACTTGATATGCAAAACCCAGTTATTTAGGGAGAATTGCAGAAACTATTTTAGTCTCTGTCTTTTGACCTATAAATGAGATAACATGACTAGTTTTTACATGCAAATCTTGGTGTTTATTAGCATGGTAAAAGGCAATTTGACAATGAAAAATATTTCTGGTAGGCATAATAATTAATGCTTTCATTCAAAGTATAAATATTTTAATAATGCTGTTATACTAAAATGATTGAAGAAAGAGTTTACTATTTTCCTGTCAATGATACAAGGATGTTTCCTTTTTATATAGCTCCTATATCCCTGCTTTTCTGAAGTGATTTTTGTACTCAATAGGACTACAAATCGTCATGCTAATTCATTGAGTTTTCTCTCCCATCATGAGGTTTGGATGAACCTTATGATTTGATACTTATGCAGGATGCACATTAAAAGCTATGGCTTTTTTCTTCAGATTGAATTAAACTATTTATGGTGTCATCATGTTTCAGCAGAGATCTTGTGGCCTGAGATGATGGCCGCTCAATAGATCGCAGGAGCGATACTGCGGCGTGCCTTGAGCCACGTGGCTGAGGGTGGGCTGTGTATTCATCAGGATGTGTACTTTCAGAAGTAAGGCATTGTACTTGCTATTTTTAATAGCATTTGCAAAGCAAGAAATCAGGGAAGTATGGTATAGCATTTCTAATTTTGAAAACTTTTGTGTGTGTGTGTGTGTGTGAGCTGTGCTGCTACTTCTTGTGTTTCACCACTCTGTGGTTTAGACAAGCTGGTTTAGACTGGCTTTGTCTGCCATCAGCCTTCAAAAGGTACGGTTAATTTACTGAACATACCTACTTGGAGGAATTATGAAGAAAAGCCAGAAGTGCTGAATGTTTTATCGGTATAATCAGGGAAAGTTGCATTGCTTCACAGTCACTGAGAATGTATTATTAATGCAAAAGCACTTTCCAAGAGGCTGTCAAGCAAGAAGGTCTCTTCAGAAAGATTGAAGCCTATCTGGTCATTAAGTCTCTTATGCTATTCGTATTCCAACATGAAGTGCTATCACTGATTTTATTTTTTCTTTCCAGGTTCAGCCAGCCAAGGGTTATTGGTAGGATGGGCACGCTCAAGTGTTGTGATAGTCCCTACTCAAGCAAATGTTGGACTAGAGACCTTGAGGTCTCTTCCAGCTGACATCAATCTCTGACATGATCCTACAGAGAATCCTGAACTCTAAATCTGGTTTTGAAATCTATATCCTGCCTCTTCCCATTCACATACCGGTCTTTACCACTTCCCATATCTGAGTGTTTATCATTACTTGGGGTATTGAAGAGCTGCATCTAAATGTTCTGGATCGAATTTGGTTGTGATTTATCGGGGTGTGTGTGAGGAGTTTACAGGTAGCTGTGCAGTTTGAAAGATCAAACTTGTATGAAATTCAGCAGTGGAATAAACTTCTGCCTTGAAGGACAGCTCTCAGAGCTTCATTCTTTATTGATGTGCAGTTCTGAATGTGTAGTTTGGGGGAGAACTTTAGTGAGTGTAAAACTTGTCTGACCTTCAGTTAAAAATAACTTGCAGCGATGGCATTAGAACGGTAAGAAACAAACATATACAGCTGAAATGTTCCAGACGTTCAGAATTACTGTTTCATCATGGGTGATATTATTTCAAGATTCAGCTTAGTTTTCTGAAACCTTTTCTAGGAAAAGATGTAATTATTTGAGAATCTTTTCACACACTTTGCCTGCTCTGCTGCAAAAGTATCCATTTCACTGCTACTTTAGAATAAGCCCAAATTCAGTCTTATGAACGCTAGTCGCTCCAGTGTACTGTAAGCAAGAGAGAAACAGCAGTAATGCCAACAAAATGAGTAAGAAGTGTAAAATCCAGCACCTTCTAATATATGGAAAAAAAGTAATTGTACATAGAAAGACTTGGATTTCCTAATTTGATACTAACAAGCCATTGCAGCATAACGGGGTTGACAGTAGAATAAACTTCCTCAGCAGGATCTGCTTTCTGTGATATTTCCAGCTCATTTTATCTCCTTGAAGGCTGAATCTGAGATATTTTTCTACCCTTAAGTTCATATTCCTTTTTAGTATTGACAAGTGCTCCTGGTATTCTGAGATTGCCTGTTAACCAGCGCCATTATCAAATAATTGCATTGATGAAGTCATCTGCTATTTTTCAAACATTTTATTCCTCTCTGTGTTTCCTGGAAGAGAAATTACATACTGCAAATTGTAGCCATTTTGCTGCCGTATGAGAACATATGAGAAGTGAGGGAAAAATCAGCAGAGAAGTTTAAAAATTACTGTCCTGAATCTGCTGTTCCAGTCAAGATTTTGAATGAAGTCTGTGAAGCTACTCTGGATTTGAACTTGCGTAGGTAAATTCATCATTGGTCAGTAGGCAAAGGCCAGGTCTCTAATGCCTAACCTAACTGAAAACACAATAGAAGTACTACTGATTACATGGTGTAATACCTATTTAAATGCCTTTAGACCTTAATTGCTAACTAAAGAAATAATAAAGGTTTGAAGAAGCAATTTTACGTTGGTTTGAGGGGATGTTAAAATAACGCATAGTTATGGCTTATTTACCTTTTACTTTTTTCCTACCACTTTGAAGGCAGTTTATTGGTACAAATTATATAGCTTTGAGGCTTTTGTGTTAGCAACTTCTATTAAAATTGCTATATACTATCTTCCAAAATCAGCATATCCACCTCATCTTAAAAATGTCTATTATTTGCACTTAGAACAAGTGGCTCTGTGCTGAGACATATCTGTGCTGTTACTGCTGAACATAGTACCAGATATTTAAAATTACCTGCCAGTTTTATCTGTAAGATTCATCTCTTAGTGAAATGCATCTTATCACATCTTACCATCTAAACTGTATTTATAGTGTATTCCCCCCCAGAAAAACCCCAACATCCACATCCAGGAATAGAAAGTCTTCTGCGTGTTGTGTGTGGTTTTGATTTGTGGGGTTTGGTTGAGGTTGTTTTGTGTGGTTTTGGGGTTTTTTGTTGTTGTTTTTTTGGTTTTTTTTGTTTGTTTGTTTGTTGTGTGGTTTGGGTTTTTTGTTTGTTTTGTTGTGTTTTTAAAGAAGCTGGGGTTGAATTTTCCACCTGCTTTGATTAGAAGGTTCCCAGAAATTGTGAGGATAACCCTTACCTACTGGAGCAATGCAAGCAGGCAGCCACAGGCAGTATACAGAGACAAAGAACAGAATGTGCTTAAAATCTGAATTATTCATAGTAAGAAGATACTGGTTTTATTTAAATGTTCCCTTCTGTGGCACCACCCTAATGTTGACGACAGCTGAACTGAATGCAGAATTTAGCTTCATATGCTGCTATCTGTGAAACTGAGAACAAGGTATTGAGGCGGCTGCTGAGCTTTGCATGTATGAGGATGTTCTAGCGCAAGAATGCTCTGTGCTTTGCAAGTCAGTCAAATGGTATGAATTTCTGGATTGATGGCCTGTCATAGACATACTGCTATACATAGGAAAACACAGGCAGGTCCTATTTTTTTTTTTTATTTTATTTTATTTAAGGTTTTCCGGAGCAGTAGGTCCAGAATAGTCTCACTGAATCTCACCACCATTAAAGCTGGCATCACCACCACTGAAATGATTTTATGCTCATATGGAGCATGAGTTTATACTCGGTAATCTCAAAGGCAAGGCTGGTGTGCAGCTGCTTTACTGCTCCTGCCCTGCTGATGTCGTCTTTATTATCTGGAAGCTGCA
Source organism: Coracopsis vasa (assembly GCA_026283785.1). NCBI lineage: Eukaryota > Metazoa > Chordata > Aves > Psittaciformes > Psittacidae > Coracopsis > Coracopsis vasa. The sequence continues at coordinate 96,394 of JANHGB010047610.1, forward strand.
CAGCAATTTGTCATCCAAACCAGATAGAACATGTCCTGAATGCAGTTTTCCATCTTATCTTGAAGGTGGCTGTGGTGGGCTATTGACTTGGAGAATATTAGGAAGGGCTGTGTAGGTGGACATGTTCCACTTCTGTCCCTCCGCTGTACTTTCATATCAATACTCGAAGTTAGACTTTGGCTTGAAGCCTGGCTGTGGCATCCGTAAGGTGTATTTAGTGCTTTGCTTTTCTCCCTGGCTCTTCAGCTGTGTGAAGGCTTTGTCTTCTGCAGTTTCCCTGCCTCTGGGCAGTCCCTCCTCTTAGTGTCAGGGCTTCTGTTCAGCCTTAGGGGAAGTCAGTTGTCTAGCAAAGGATAATATATGACACTTCTGGGCTTTCTTCTGCCTGTCAGGAACACTGAAGTAAGCATTCTGTTCTTTTCCCTCCTGCTTGCAAGGGAGCTGCCTAAAATCAGGTTTCTTGTTTGGTAGAAAATCTTATTTCCTGAAGTTTCTGTGCTGAATTGTATTGAATACAATCTTTTTCTTAGCATTTGGTCTTCCTGGACTCTGGACTTACTGATGAGTCCTGCCTTGGATCCACAAGAATCTGTCAATACCTGTGGTATTATGAACAACACAACTGAGATTAGGGACATGTTTTTCAGCAAAACAATTTTGCTGTATGCTGTTTGTGTAAGGAGGTATCACGACAGTCAACGCTTACTGATCTCTGAGGGACTGTGGATTTCATGGGATGCTTTTAAGGCCTTTCCATGTGGGGATATGTATGGGCCGTAAAGCTTTATCATTATTTTTACTTCCTGTATTTTTTACCCAAATCAACCTTATAGCTGTTCTATCTGTTGAAGCATAGAGGTTAGGTTGATGGGGAAAATATGGTTGTTTGCAGCTTTCCATTTTAGTTTCCTTTGTAAACAAGAAGCAGTGCTGTTTGCCAGGAAAGGAGGGCCACATATTCAGGAAAGCCTGTGTATTCTTATTTAAAAAAAATACCTTATTTCAGTCATAAGTAACATGTTTTAGTTTGAAATTAGTTTGAAATTCTTTCCTTTGTGGGGGAAAAGTTATAGAACAGTAAACATTTTAAGTAGAACAAACAGTAATGCTTCATTTAAAACTTTAAAATTTATATTTTTCCATGGTATTTCCTGGGGCAGTTCAACAGAACTGTTCAAGAAGTTGCAAGTGTTACAGTGTATTTGTGTATTTCTGTATTTCTGTACATAAGATGCCAGCTGCAAATGTTCTGCCCATATATTTGCCAGTGGTTACTGGCTTAAATGCTTTGCCAGGCCATGTGAAATTGCTTAGTTCCATGAAGATGGCTGATCTGGCCTCACCTGGATGGACTAACTTGCAGCTTTACCAAAAAAGCATCACTCAAGCCAGACTGTGTTGTCTTGTTTTGTGAACTACATAGTTTTCACCCCATGTCCCAGAATAGCCCCAGCTGGCAGCAATAGCTATGAACTATGTATATTTATAGAGATGCTGCAGGGCATCAGAAATAGTGACCAAGGTGGCTATCGGCCAATGGCTTCTGAATGCCCTAAGTCTAATGAACTGAAAAGCTCATGTACCTCCTTTAGGGGAAAATGAAAAATCAGATTGTCTCTAATTATGACCTCAGATGATGAAAGAGCAATCCCGAAATAGCAGAGCATGGGCAGTGAACTCCCTTGATGCAAGACAGATCTGGATAGATCTGGAATTGGATCCTCTTTTTTCACTGAAAGACCTATTGGACTGTCAGTTCTGTTCCTGGAAGGGCTAGTTACAGCTACATGTGGCAATAAATCAGCTCCCACTCCTCTGGAAAAGAAACCCCTTGGTGCTCAGCTCAGCCCTTCCTGGCAAAATGTGTGGGGATGGAAGCCAGAGTTTCACATAGATGTGCCAAGCCTAAGACACCAGCTTGTAAATCACCTGGGTTCAGCCCCTTAATGCCTGTGCTCTACAGTGGGAGAACGGCTACAAAAATCTTTGATTAATGAAGTTACTGGGGACTGTATGCCAGTATGGCTCTGCACTTTGTTAAATGCTGATGCCTGGGTATATGTATTTGTGTGTACACTCTGGGGTTGAGGCATGTCTTCGTTACCTCAGGTAGGAGTTGTATTAGGAACTGATCTGAGACATTGCTAGACATTGCTTGGGTAGCGTTTGCAATTTGGGAGTGGTTGGATTCAGATCTTCATGTGGTGCTGGCCAGAGAGCATGGGGCTTTGGATGGAGGTCTTGTTGGTGATAATGAACTGGATGGTACAGAGCAGCAGGATTGCTGGGTTAAATCCTACCTCTGGCTTTCCAGGTCTTGAAATCCCTTTTAAGCCCTCTGTGCTGCTGAATGGTATAGAGATGGGTAAGGTAACGCAGTCCTGTTTTCTTCTACTAATCCAAGGGTTTAAGTCATTTTACTATTAAAGCATCTGTTTACCTGTAGCCTAGTAGGGTGCCATTAGCCTTCCCTCTTCCTTTTTCTGAAGTTCAGAGCTCAAAGGTGCTCTCTCTAAAATATCTCAGATGAGTTTAACTGGAGAGGTCCATCCCATGCCAGCTGTCATCTTGACTAGCAAAATTAAAGTTTACCACTTACTATTTGGATGATGTATCCTAATAGTTTTTCAGCACTTCAGCAACAAATAAAGCAGCAGTGTTTAGTAACAGAAGGCAAGAGCATAGTGTCAGGCCTGGAGGCATGCAATTCGTGCTGCAGCATCCTCAGTGGTGGTCAAAGATTGTAGAAGGATGACAGCACATAAGATCTGCTTGCCAGGATATACAAGGATATTAGGAAACCTCAGTTCTGTTGTTTGATTTTTGTTTGGGGTTTTTTTCTCCACTTCCAGGTGATTACTATTGTAACATGTCTTATTCTGTGGTTTGGTTTTGGTTTTGTTTTTTCCTGTTAGCTGTTGTTTAGGCAGTAGTCTGATGTGGGTATGATATGGTAATGTCCCTCCTGTGTTAGAGAAAGGCCCTACTCTTGTGTCTGATAAAGATGAATATGCAGAAGGCTCTGGAAAAACTAGCAGTCTGAGAACTCTTCCTGTGAGTGTGCTGTATCCCCCAGGGACATCCTTACAGAAACGAAGGGACTGAAGTAGCAGCCCAAGTAATTGTTGCTTTTGTTACAATTGCTGATCATTTGGCATTTCATAACATCTTTTTTCCTCCTGTGCTGCCAACTCCAATACCTGTTTTACAAGCTCGTATTCATTAGGATGGCAGAAGATTGGGATCCCATATCTGCTTTATAGTTGGTTTGCTGTGCGACCCAGCAGATGAAATTTACCTTGAATGGTAAATGAAGTTACAAGTGCATGTGACCGCATGCCAGTGTGCGTCACTGCCATCTTCACATTTTATAGTGCATGTGTGCTGTTTCTATTAGCTATAACTGAAGGACTTGTTCATTTGTTTGCACTGTTTTGTAGGATACACTAAACTTCTGTCCAACAGATAATCCTAATATTTTTCCTACTGACAAGGCCTGATTGATATGTGCTTTCTGGTAGGATCTAAATCCTTCAGTACAAGTGACTTAGTTAAAACATAACTTAGAACTTATTTAATACTTTTAAAAAATAGATAATCTTTATAGAGCTATGAAAATGCTATGAATCTCACATATAATCGGACTCTTAATTTAAAATCTACAGATGGTTTATAGATTTATTACAGTAACCTTATTTTATTAAGTTTAAAATAGTGTAGTGGATTTGGAGTAATAATCTGTAAAGTTTCCATGCATGGTAAATCTCATTTTTCATGCAGAAAATGATCTTCAAAACCAAATATTAGCAGCAGTAGAAAAGGCAACATGGAGAAATGGTATCAAACAATATTATTCTCTGTGTAATTGTTTCCTTTCTTTTTCTTATGGCTCTTCACTGGAGGAAAATACCCAGGGCTGTGTGTAGATATGTGTGCCTCTGACAACTGGCTAGTTTTAATCACCTTTTTATGAGGGAAGGGAATTGGGAATTTTGAACGACAGGATTTAGGAGAATTGTGTTTCTTTAATATTTGAGGTTTCTCAGGTACTAGTTGTCTTGGCTTTGTGGGTGCTGGACACGTTTGTGAGTGTTCCAGAGGGATCAATGAGTCCATCTCACCACACCCGACTAAGGACACACCACTGGTTAGAGATACCTGCTTAAACATGTGCATCCACCACTGGGGAACAAGGGACCCAAGTCAATAAGTGTCAGTGGTGCTTTTCCTGGGTTTTCCTGTCATGTTCCCTTTGACTTGTACTATCATGCTGTCCTGGCACACCTACCTGTGCCAGTCAATAGAATTGGCACATCTCAAGTCAACATTTTGGTCTCTTATGCATTTATGTTTATGCTGCTGGTGCAAGTGAAGATGCCTGCAATGCTCTGTAGCTGACACTGTCTATTTGAATAATGTAGCCTTTTTACCAATACAGGGTAGAGCCCCAGGAATTAAAAACTGTTTTCTGAAGTGTTCCATTTTGTTCTTTTGCAAAGCCCAGACAGGAACAAGCAGTGTCAGCTCCTCTTAGCGTTAGAGTGCTTTTGGGGTGATACAGTTCACCTTGTATATTCAGCAACTGTCTCAGCAGCCAATTAGAAATATTGGCAAAGGTGAAGCCTTTCAGGCCTGATATAGACTTGAATAACTTTTAAAAGAGCCATTGCCTGGGAAATTCAAGTGTTTCAATATTAGATTTTGCCCAGACTAAGCAAAAATGGAATGGGAAATTTGTGAGACGAGGAAAAAGTAAGTTCAGCAATATTGAATTGCTTTGTTTTGATATTTCTGTTCAAAACCAGCTCAACATCTCAAGGATGTTCAGGTGACATGATGACATTTAAAGTATTGCAGAAGAGCCCCAAATCTTCATTCTCACTGACTTCAGTATTTCCCTTAATGACACATGGCTTCTAGAGCTGAGTCTGGCAGCTGGATTCCATTCTTTCCTCCTGTCAAGTTAGTCTGCATGGTGAAACACTAGCCTTTGTAACGTACAGTGCTAAGTTATTGCATAGCTCCTTGTGTTCATGGGTGTCACTGCTACAAAAAGGAAGCCAAAAGCTCTATTGGTGTTACAGAGGACAATGAGGTACAGAGTAGAAGGAACTTGCTCAAGGTCACCTTCTAGAGTGCTAGGATAACTCTCATTCTAGCACAGTCAGAAATAAAATACACAATACTCTGAGCTGGAATGTCAGAAAATTCATACCCTTAATGAAAGACATTGCGAGACTCTTTATTGCAATGTGGAAGATGTAGTTCTTCAGGGACTTCCCTTCAATTATGGAATGGGGGTATGAACCTCAAGTTTGAAGCAGTGTGTTAGTAGGGAAAAGCAGCTGAATTTGTTAAAAAATAATTTTTTTTTATTATTTTGGGTTAATTGAACATGACAGAACATTCTTACTTGGCCCTTCACTGCAGTTACCCTGGTGAGACTCTAAGTGTTGAAAAATGCAGAGGAGTTTCTTGCATAATAGGGTGGGGGCAATTCTCAATGGTGGTAATGAAGGAAGCCTGGGGGCTTGTTGAGTAAGCATCTGTGGACCTGGTTCATAAGCAGATGATTTCTTGCTGAGTGAGGGTGATATTGTTGCCCTCCTTTGGCATAAAGAAACAGTAGGAAGCTCAGCTGAGAATAGCAATAAGTCAGCACAGTATTTATGCTTACTTCTAGCACTTAGAGTTCCTGGGATTTAGGGGCTTTAAGGAAGTGGAATGTTTTCTGCTATTGACACAGGTAGGTAAATATCTCTGTGTGTATATTGAGAGATTAGAGGACGCAGTTCTTAGTCTTAAATGAAGATTTTATGCAGTTAGGACAAAGCTAGGTCTCTAGGATGTCCAGTTTCTTCTTCCACATGCCAGCATTCTGACTGTCCTCACAGGAGTACTGTGATCCTTATAAACCAGAGTTCAGTTCCCTACCTGCAAAGCTTTTGACGTCCTCCAACAATCAGCCTTCCTGAAGGAGTAACACTGACACAGAAGAGTGTTCTGAGGATGGAGTGATGCCTTTGGGGTAGTGAGCATGGAGGCTATGTTCTCAGAGGCATAACCCAGTCTTCAAAGCCAGCCTTTGAATTGCAGCTTCACAAGCTACCTGCTGGAAAATCAGGCAGTCTGGGGGAAGAGTTACGTAATGCAGACTTAAATGTGTATTTTTGCTGGAGATGGGTGTGAGCTGCTCAGTGATTTGGAGGTGATCTTTAGGGTGTGTTTTCAGTAGTTAGGACCTTGAGTCCCAAGAAATTAACAGAAATGGAAGCATGCAGAAGTATCTATTTGTAGGTGATACTGCTGTCTGTTATGGAAAAGGCTATATCAAAATATAGTGATTATTTCTGTAGCCTACACATATAAGAATACACTCTGAGAAGATAATACAGCTTTCCTGGTCCCCCAGTTTTTATGAAGTGTAGCAGTTTAGTAATTTTTTGGAAAGCCTGGACTTTCTCCATTCAGAAAATAACAGATAGACCTGACCGGTTTTGGTTTTTGCTTTTACTCTAAATTCAAACTCCCCACTCTCAGTTGTTCAGTGTCTCATGGTTGATTGCTCTGTATGGAAGATGGACATTTCTCAAAGATCTATGTGTAATGTTACATGTTAACAATATCAATTGCTGTCTAATCTCTGCTCAGATAGTATTGAAAAGCAACAAACAAATGGGAAGACACTTCTCAACACTTGAAGAAATAGGCTCAAGATAAGGCCTGTTTCATTGTGTGTACGTTCGTCAAAAGCAATGTATGCCAGAATAAATGATTTGTTCAGTTTGTGTAAATCTTTCCTGCTGGTTGGTTATCTTCAGACATTGCACCAAGGTGACAGGCTGTTTCTTGTAGAAGTCAAAAAAACCTGGTTGAGTGTTCAATTTGGCCTGGAAACTAGTCAGAAGATCAGGGTGGATGTGAGAATGTTATCGTGGTATATTGCCTGCACAAACTGTTGCTTGGTAGGTTGGCAAGACCATGGAGTATTAGTTTAAGACCTGGATGCTTGTGGTGATATCTTAAAAGCAAAGCACTCTTCACTGAGTGTGGATAGTGGTCCTTGCTCCATAGGGGCAAATGAAAACAAGCAGGTTTATCCTGAGCTACAAAGTCAGCTAACTGAGTCAGTGCAGAGCTTCAGGATGGTCCTGCTGCTGTAGAGCTAGTCATAGATATGACATGGTCCCAAAGCTGGTGCAACCTCATTTTTTTTCCCAAGTTTGTGCCTGCCTTTGCCCAGCCCAGAATCTTGTGAAGCAATAGTCTGTACTTAGCTGCTCTGGAGGTGTATTTCTCTGTGGCAGCATCCTATTGCTCGTGGGAGTACCTGGTTGGTGTGTTTAAATGGATATTGCAATGCTGGCTCGGTTTTGGAATTGTCCAGCTCTCAGTTGGGTGAGAGCTGGATCCAGGGCCATGCTGTGGAGAGCTTGTCTCCTTGCAGGTCTGAAGTCCTGGTGAGACAAACTGTGGCTGCTGTGCAGAGCAGTAGGGGAAGTGTCAGCTCTGATATGTGCTGTGGTACAGTGGAGTCCTGCTTCCATTGCTGTTTTGCTCTGTGTCAGCATTGCTTTTGCAAAGCTGTTTAACTATATGGGGACTGACTCTAATCTTCTGCCCCATGTGAACAACAGAAAAGAGCATACCAGCACTCTCAACAACTGGGACCAGCATTAGAGATTAGCTTGCCTTGCTTTGCCAAGGATGCTTAGCTAGCATCCTTGTGCTTATTTTTGAATAGGAGACACTACATATAGCTATTTATACATTTGCCAGGCCTTTTCTGAAGCCCTACCAGCAAGTTATTAATGGATGTTTCTGTCACCAAGAAATCCCTTCCACTGTCGGTTACTTTGCTTTATTGATTTATTTTGAACTGCTGCTTATTAGCATATTACAAGGAAGGATTATGTTGGGAAGTAGCTGATAGATTTTCTCTAGATCTGATAGATGGTTGTCTCCTTGCAGTCTTTGCATAGTCATTTGAGGAAGCAAGCCTGATAACCCCCACCTTCACTCATTTGTAGGCCATCCTACTTGCTAGCATGCCAGGTGATAGCTGGGATGTATAGCGGGATGAGGATGCAGATATTTGGTATTCCATTCTGTCCAGTTCAAGACAGTTTCTTCCCAACTTGGGCTTTATCAAGGTGTGGGAACAGCTTGGCTCGTTTAGGGAGATCCAGAGCCCTTTGGATGTTTCAGATGGTCTTGAAAATTACAGACCAAAACCTGAGTTGAGAGTTGTAACCAGTAGGAGAAGGGACACTTCCTTTTAGTGAGAACCTGCAGTCCCTCACAGAGCAGCAGCGCTCAAAGGCCTCTGCATGTGGCTTTCCTTCTCTATCTTTGCCTAAGAAGAAAAGAAATTGCAGCAGATGTGTTTGCGTATCCTGAACAGTTTCCAGTGAGTTGTTGTTAAGATGACTTGGGTTTGAATGCAGAGAAGGCTCAAGGTGTGGCTGCAAGGGGCAAGAATTACTGTGCTTTTTATTATTTATTGCAGGGATTTGAGGATGAGAAAGTCAAGCAGATGAGATTTAGTGGCACAGAAGTTATTGCAGTTAATGGTAGGCTGGACAAATTGAAAAAACACCAAACGTGTATTTAAGACTGTGCAACTTGAGCAGCTCACAAGTTACACTTAGATATGTTCAGCCAGCAGAGTTTTAGCAGTGATTTTCTAATCATTCTTGAGGTAACCAGGGAAAGAACAGGCCAAATCCCTACTCTGAGTTTGTATTGCCTGTAGGTCTTGTATGCATATATTTTGAATCCTTCTCAGGTTTCTTAGAGGAGCTAAATGAATAATGTACTGCCTTGAAGAGAGTGGTGCTAATTGTTTAGAAATAACCCTTGCTAAGGCAAATGTATTTTAAGTAGTCTCAAATGTCTGCCTCAGCAAGAAACTTGCCTAAGACACCCTGACGGGCAGGTGCTGAGCTCCACTTAAACTTTTCTCTGGATATGATGAAACTCCTTAGGTCTGCTGCAATAAGCAGTAGGATGTGGTCAAAGAAATTACAATATTATTGTTTGTCCTACAGAATATGGATCTTTGAAAGCCTATTTTCCAGTTAGGCACTTTGGAGAAGTTTTAATGTGGATCTGAACCCTATCTTAGCATTGTACGTGCATTTATGCCTTTGCACCCTATAGACTCTCATTTGCCAAATAAATTAGTGTCCCACAGATGACTCTTTGGAAAGTGAAATCATCCCTGAGTGGTCAAAACCAGCCAAAGATGCCCAGAAATAGGAGAAATTTGTCCTCATCATTCTATGCTTCTGAGTTTCTTTCCCTCAAAACTTGTTCTATGCTCTTCTGGAAAGTACCAGGGATTAGGGTACATCATTATTGATGGTGATAACTTTGCTTTTTGCAGAAGGGAAAAAATACTTTAATTGATTTGTTAATTGCAGATCAGGGCCAGACACAGTCTGTGGAAAAGTAATAGGCTTATCTTGATCTGGTTCCATATTGGACAAGTGTCTCTGTGCAGCATTCATTAGCTGCTGGTACCCCTGTGCTACTATGCAGTGAGAGTAGCTTTGGGGAGTGAAACAAGCTGGGAGGGGTGCATGGGCAGTGACCATTGCTGATGGAGTACATGGTACCTATCCTGGTGAGGGGATGGACTTCAGTCTCAGGTGGCTGCTGCTCAGACAAACTTTGCCAGCACAGGACTTGCACATTTCCAAGGTGTTGTTCAGAGAAGTTAGATTGCCAGGGATAGTTTCGCTAAGCTTGTGCACCTCTGATTTAAACAGCTGGTGTCAGGACAGGTGACCGCTGTGTAGCTGTAGAGAGGAATATAAGAGAGGGGTGAGGAATGGTGATCAACTGATCCCCTGGTCTGAACTCCCAAAATAAGCCTGAAATCTGTTTTATTCTGCCCTGAAAGAATATGCTTGCCTAGGAATTAACATGGTTGTGATGCTACTCCAGCACCTCAAGTGGGATTGAGGCTGTGATGTTCTGTGCCCTGGAGAGTGACTGCCTCAGAAGTCAGCTGCAGCTCTGCAGTTGTCACTTCTATATTGTATCAGCATCCTTAGCCTCATCAGTGTTTCAGTTTGAAGCAGCATGGGCTTTTGATCGTAAACCATTTTACTTTCAGGACAGCATGAAGGAAAGTGCTTTATGCTTTGCTTGGAATAGGGAGTGAGAAAACCGTGTGTATTTTTGCAGCACACTGAGCACAAACCTTCTAATTTAATGGGACAGATTTGCAAATTCACACCTGCAAATTCCACCTTCCTGGGGTTTTTGTGCGCAACCTCTTTATTCATGCCCCAGAGATCAGCCTGCACCTTCTCCACCTCACCTATGAGACAGGCAGCTCAGATCAATTGGCAGTTTGCTCTCTCTGTTATTAAATACCTCATCCTGCAGCAATGACCCTCTTTAGAAGGTAGTGAGGCTCACCCAGGTGAGCAAAGGCCAGAAGCCCAGCTCTGCCCACCCATACTGCTAATGCTGTCACAGCAGAGGTGCAATGGAACATATATAAAGCACTGCTACTGTCTAAGCCCACTGATATCCAAGCTGTCAGGAAAAGCTTTTTTTTCCCCATTTTCTGTTGCCTGCATGTAAAACACTGAGGAGCTGTAGTACACAGCTGCCTGTAAGTCTGGCCTTGTTTCTGCTTCTTCATAAGAGTGGTTCGTGCGTTGCATTTTTCCTGAGATGGGAAGCTCAGGCTCCCATAACCATGGAAACCTGGTTCGTCTTCCCTAATAGCTGTGGCTGTACTCAACATCTGTCTCTGGGAAAAGGAAGGCTGAAAGCTACAGGCTAGTTTTTGCACCTCTGGGGATGCTAAAACCCTTGAGCACCTCCAGCAGGCTCCTGGACCTTCAGAATGAAGCAGCAATGCTGGAATAATGCTTGAGGGGCTTATAAAAGATATGCCAGGTAGGAGGGGAAAGTGAGGAGTAAAGGAAGACTCTCCTGAGGCAGAAAGGTGTTACAAAGTCAAATGAGAAAATGCTGCATTTTGATTGTCTTGCTCTGTGTGTGTTGGCTTGGCATGCTGGGTGTGTGGATATTTCTGTTGTGATTTTAATGCTTTAAGAAAAAACAACTCACGAAACATTTTCCATTTGAAGTTAGCAACCCTTTAAACAGCTTGTAGGAGAGAAAGAGATCTGGGTATAAGCTGGTGAGCATAAAATAAGCTTTGCCATGTGGTAAGTGCCTCTCTGGTAACTGCATGTCTCCATATAGCCCCTCAGTTATTGGAAGAATGATTGCTGATAAATGTCTCATGTCTCTGATTTGGTACCAGCAGTGTTACCAGACTGGTTAACATGGAGTTGGGGGGGACAGGGGAGAGGAGAAGTGGGAAGATGTGTTTTAAAAAGAGGCTTAAAAACTAATTCAAGAGGGTTCTTTCTGCTACATTTCTGCATAAACATGCATGCGTCTCCTCAGACTACATTTAAACCTTTCTCTTTGACTTTGAAAGCTAGATGTGTCAAGTAAAAGCTAAGCCCAGGTACAGCCCCAGACTCCAGGCTTTCAGGAGAAGCCCTGCAGAATGCCAGACTCTTGGAAATGATTGTAGGAGCTAGCAAAGCTATGATCCTTTCTTGATGTGCAGAGTCCACGTTAAATGCAGAAGCAGGCCTGGTGCAAGCTTTTGGAAGTATGTGGAGAAGTGCTTTCCCGCACTAGGGAAGTGCTTGGTGCAGTGACCTGTGCCAGGGCATTCTGTAACTGGAGGCAGAAGCAGAAATAGAAGTAACATTGTCCGCCAGCAAATCACAACCTCGGTGTGTCCATCTGTGAAGCGGAGGTGATGTTTTACTGTAGATACTTTATGGTTCAATTAGTGTTTATGAATTTTTCTGAACTTTCAGGTGGTACCTGCTCTAGAAGGCACTTATAATGGTACCCAGATGTCTTTGTTGACACAGCAGGCACCCGAAAACACTGGCATCTTCTCAGTTTACAGTATACAGAGATGTTGGGTTGCTCAGAAGTTAATCAGATGTTTCTAAAACAAATCTATAATACTGATCTGACAGCTATCACCTGGAGGTGTTGTGAGCATGAATAAAACAAATAGTAGCAGGTAAAATCCAGGGTTGAGGTTGGTGCCTGAACAATAACAGCTGTTTGGGAAACGTTTTGTACTTCTACTTAATATAGCTGTTGATAGTCTACATCTGAGCACAGAGCCACTGGTCTGTGTGATGGGTCCAGATTTCTTTGTGGACATGAAAAGCATAAATCTCTGTTTTCTCCATAGCAGCCTGGCAGGAGGGCTTTCATGCCAATTTCTGCAATTTTGGAAGATGGGACCAAATCAAGGAGCCAGTACTCCAAACTTGCCCTTTCAGTAGGGACTCTGGCCAGCACAGCTGTGTAAAATGTAGCCTCAAAATAACAATATGCTTCACAGAAGCAGTTTTTGGTTTTCTGGCTCCTTGAATGTTTGGTGAGCAGAGAAACAAATGCCCATCTCTTTTCTGCAAAATCCAAGTAAAGACCTTGGGAATTGGTCTTGCCTGTGTACATCCACAAACATGGCAAGTGCTGTAGGATATTTTACTGGCAGTTAGAAATCAATGTTCTTTTCCTCAGAGCTTTTTTTTGTATTGTAGATGCTTTCCCACTCCTTGTTTACACAGAAGAAAATGATCTTTGATCAGGATACATGCATTCCCATCTGTTCGGAGTCTTTGTCTCAATTTCCAACCTGGACCTGAGGAACCTTTTCCTCCAGTGAATTTAATCAAGGTTGCTCCTAATTAAGTTTCATTTATGACCCCAAATGCCTTGTTTCTTAAATGCAAGAGCCAGCTGGAGCACTTCTTCCCTGTAATGGTACTTGGGAACCTGCAGTTCCAGCTGTTGGCTATGTCAGATGTCAAGTGCACCAGAAGTACACTAAGCTGTTTCAGTGCTCAAAACCACTGCTGGAAGGTACCCTGAATTGCTTCAGGCAAGTAGTTATTTTGTCGTCTTATAATAGGGATTTCTCTGGTGGTATCAAACAGCAGCTCTATGTTTTCAGTGACCAAGGAATAGAATATACTTTGTGCAATTTTTTTGTGTGTGTATGTGTACATACACACATGTAATAAGAAAAGTACATGCTTATTAACTTTGCTACAACAGCAGCCGTTTACCACACTGCCTACACAAACTATGGGGTGTAGTGATGGCAAATGTTACCTGAATTATCTCTGACAGCAAATGAGCTTAACTGAGCAATATTGCAAATAATGCCTTTTTTTGCTCTATGTCGACTCTGGCATTTATAAAGTAACACAAGTAAGTTCAAAGCTGATCTCTGTATGAACACCTCAGAGTTGAGATTGCAGATCGAACAATAATTAGTTGATCGAGCATAAACACTGGGGGGATGTGTGGTGTGAAGAAATAACCCCACCTGGACGCAGATACTAAGTTGGATCTTCTCTGAGATGTGTGAGAAAATATCTATTCTTCTGTGTGTACTCAAGATTTGTACAACGACTTTGAGTTGGGTCTTAACAATGGAGATGAGATATTGAGCAGAAGTGCACTCACAATGAACAAATCGGCATCTGAAGCTGCCAAGGGAACTTTGATTTGCTGGAGTTAGTAATAGGTGCTGGTTCTATCTACTGAATTGCATTTTCCTAGTGACTTGTTTCTTGCCAAGCCAAGTCTATGTATGGATCAAATGGTGAATGAGTGACTACTGTTTGGGCTACTTTTGTGGAGCTGAGGACCTCAAATGAATGTGAACACAGAAGTGACAAATCATCCCATAGCTGCTGAGGTGAATATCTGATGATGACTGCAGCTGTGGTGCAGGCTTCACTTACTGTTAATATTTTTGCATCAATAAGACAGTTCTGCAAAGAAATTGTGGATAAGGGTCAAGTTCAGCAAGCTGGTGACTGAGCAGAGAAGGAGAACAAACTGCTGGGTGATTTCAGGATACCCTGGTAATAATCTTGCCTCTCCACTTGTTTGCTCTGTGACCTTAGTCAAGTCTTGTCCCTTTAATATGCCTTTGTGAAGTCAGTTTTTTTTATTTGCATGTTAAGACTGCAAATGCCTGACAGGTACTATCCCTTTTTGTATCTGTGTATGATAGTGCTTTCAGTCCTGTCCAGATTCTAATCATTTTTTCAGAGTTTCCAGCTCATTTCTGAGCTGGAAATGACCGAGTATCAGGTATCTAAAGTTACTGAATATGACCATCTAGGGAAAGTATCTCCCCTCCAGGGGACATCTCTTTAGAGAGTCTTTTATGATTTACGTGTTTCTGCAATGTTTAGTAACAACTCCCTAAAGCTGAGGGGAAATCTGGAGGCAATAGGTTGATCTTATTAATGCATGGAAGAAGGAAGCATAGAAAACAATGAGGACCTAGGCAAAGCTGGATACTTCAGTTCCCAGAAATGGTGCAAAGCTCATACCTTGTAACTTCAGTACCTGAGGCCAAGTAGGAGTGACTGTGGCTCATTCAAGCCAGCTCTAAACAGTTGCAGTTTGTAAAGCTCTGCACATGGCTCAGCTCATCCTTACAAATGTGCTGCTTCCCTTCAGTATCTGTAGAGCTGCAGGAACCAATTATGCTGCAGCAGCCTGAACTCATTGGTCAAATATTATTTGCTATCTTGAATTACTGCCTTTTAAATGGTACTAAGAAATTATGGTGTAGTTACAGATGCTAAAGCAGGTGTGTTGCATCTGAGCCCAAAGCATGCAGGTGCAGCCATATGCAGAAGGGCGATATTAGAAGGATGTCCACATTAGAGAGTGAGAACTCCAAAGAGCTCATCAGATATATAGCTTTATTTGTGCTGATCTCAGGCTAACGGGATCAAAACACAGATTTTCTTAAATATGTATGATCCAGAGATGATGCACCATGCTTTGTAGTTCAAGTTAAACCAGATCACTGCAATGGCTTCTTTCGGACTCTCAACCTGAGAACTGACTATGGGCTGTTTTTTGGTGTATCATAGGCTTTCCTGCTTAGAGGAGGATGTGTACCTGCAGGTACTGACTATGTCAACATGCTATGTTAAAGAAGCATCCTTGAGCTGCAGAAGACCTTTAGCTGGTTTCACAATCTGACTTTTCAAATGATAAACCAATCTTGATTTCAAAAGATCTAGTGAAGGACATCTTCACTGGTACAACACGCAAGACAAGGGAAAAAAAACCCACTTAAGAGTTGTTCTACTTTTGCTCTTGGCTCTCAGTTTCCCTACAGTTTGGAGCTCTGCTGGGTCTGAAGCTGTACTTCTCCCAGGAGTTAGATGCCCCATGGGCTGCTTGCCACTGGCAGGGGCATGTGGGTCCTGGCTCCTGCAGTATGGGTTAAGGTTGCATGTGCCATAGGGCCTGTGCTGAGCAGTAGCAAAAAGCTGCTTCTATCAATCAGGCAGTGAACCAAATGGATCTGAGCTGTAATGCCAAACTTTTGGTGGTTCTGAGGCTTGAATTTTGGGTTTGGTTGCAAATGTAGAGATGCTTTCTAAAGAAGCATGTCTGAACTACTCTGTTTCCAAAGCTACCATTTATGTCTCCATATTGTTACTTATTGCTGCCCTGTGTAACCTGGGTGTGAAAATGTACAATTAAAAGGTGGCAAGGTATGGGCAGGAATTTTCTAGTGGTTTGGGGACTATAGTGCCTCTTTTTAGAAATGAAGTTGAAGATGCTTTGAAAGGTAACATTTCAATAAATGATTGTACGCTTTGAAATGCTATTAAAAGGCATGTGAAGAGTCTTAACTTAAGGTATCCTCAATCACCAGTCACTTCTGGAAAGTAAGTAATGTTTCATCTCATTAGCAGTGCATGCAAGCTAGAGCTATATGAGTCTGGAAAAGGGCCTGATAAAAATCTCTGTATTGCTCCCTCCCCAAATCGAAAAAAGCCAGAAAAATGTCTCTAAAACGTTCCTTAGCTGGACAGTTGCTTGTGTGGTCTTTAAAATAATCAGTTATTTCCAGCTCTTACTCTGACACATCTCTCACTACGTGCTGTTAGTACCTCCCTTTCCTTACTTTCTAAGATGCTTAATATTGGAGAAGCAAAACCCGTTTCCTGTTTGAGGAGGCCTCTATAGCAGCTGAATTTAATAGAAGTGAAGAGAATGTAAACCTAAGCCCATAGAGCATCCACAACTGGCTAAAACCTTAGGGTCTGTGTATTTTGAAGTGTATTTTGTTCATGTATTCTGAGCTTCTAGTAGTTATGTTGCACAAAGGGAAACAGAGCCTAAAGGCCCTGGCTTTCCATAGTTAGAATGGAGGCTTCTGCTCAGACCAGCACCTAAAGGTGACAAACATCCCTTAGAGAAAGGAAATCTGTTTCATATTCTGTCCAGTCCTGTGGCATGTGAGAAGGTGTTGCAGACCTGCATGGATCTCAGTCAGCAGAGGGTAGAATGGGCCCAGAATACAGCCCTACTCATTCAGAACTCATATATTTAGAGTACATTCTTTGGGCCAGGTCAGAGCTAGGAGTTGGTAGTTACTCCAAAATAAAGGGAAAAATATCAGCTCAGTCTGATCCAGCACAGCCTTCCTCTTTGATGAAGAGCTGAGAGTTCTGCTGTTTCAGATGACTAACAGACTCACATGGACTGATTGCAGAAGCTGTAGCTCATGCGAGCATCCAGTGAGGATGCTCCAGTTTTGTTTCTAGTTATTTATGTCTTTTGGTGCTTCAGAAACATCTTTGGATCTCAGCTACTATGGATCCTTATCAAGGAGACAGATTTAAGCCTAAAAATGCAAGGGCTTAAGAGACTGAAGTCAACCTCTAAGGGAAGTGCAGTTTTCCTCAGCTTAAAATAACTATTTATAATGTCCTTTACTCTCCAAGGTCTCTTTCAAGGCTCTGCCTGGGTGCATTTTGACTTGTGCAGAGCAAAGCTCTTGTGAAGAAGGAGGGCCAGGAAATTCAGGGAAGGCAGTTTGGGGCAGGCAGGGGAGGGGAAGGGGGAAATGCTGATAAGGGTGACGAACAGTTTCACCTTCAGGAGTGATGAACTGTGGGAGAGTTGGCTGCATTGAGGGTCTGGCACAGCTTCAGCATGCGCACGTGGGGATGGATCAGCTGAGAGAAATGACTGCATTTATTCAATGAATTTACATGAGGTGCCTGCGTTGCCAGAAAGGGATGGGCTCCCTCCCCCTCCAAAACATCAGTGCCTCTGTGCAGGAATGGCAGCAGAGCAGCAGGCGCAGCAGAGGGATGGTGCTGGGAATTTTTCAGCAGAGCCTTTCCTGTGAAGGCTGCTGCACGAGGCACCCACATGCACAGTCATGTTCAACTCCCTCCTGCCATTCCTGGGGTCTGGCTCTTATAAACTGGACTAATAAATAATTACACATAATTACAGACAGCCATCCCGCTGCTGACTGCTCTACAGGCTGCTTCTGCCTCTAGACAAACTCCCTCTCGCTTTCTCCCCCAGGCCCTTGTCTCTAGAAATCTAGCAGCAGGTTCTTGTGCATCTAATTTGAGGTTATCAGCTTCTGCTCCATAGTTGTGTTTCCCTTAAAAACAGTCCCCATGTACAAGATGTGGGGCAGGAAGCATTGGTATGCAATAGTGTAGGGGACAGAAGGAGGAATAGGTCTGTACTAAAAGGTTGGAGTCAAAATTCTTTTATAGCATGTGGTGAGACAACTGGGGTTTGAGGTGGGGAGTCCCGAGGCATCTCATGCGTCCTTTGGGCTTCCTCAAAGTGTACCACACTGCAAAAATCTCCCCTTGCTCCTGTGATCTTATTCCTGACCCAAAGGAAATGTCCTGCTGCAAACCTATGGCACACAAGAGTCAGAGATCTTGTTAAGAAAATATGCTGAAGAGGTTAAATTACTTATTCCTTAACCCTACTCGGTTATTAACAAAGTGACTTTTAAATAGGCTGCCTGGCCTGTGATTGGGATGCATTTATCCTGAAGGCCACATTTGGGTCTGCGTTGAGAACTAGTGGGGATGCAGCAGCTGATGCTCTGCTCCCTCAGCTTCCAGACCCAAAGAGCATTTGAAGAAAAGCTGTCTACCCCAATACTTCTAAAACAAATAATACATAATAAGCAATTAATATTTAATCTTAAAATGGGATTACTTTAAATAATGGTTGGATACTTCACTTTATGCCTGGTTATAGCTGTTGCCTTGCTGCATGGTCCAGGGTCCTGTAGGATGTGAGATGCACTGGAGCTCCATGGGATTTGGACTCCATGTGAATGTGCATTTTCTACCCACAGTAGCCATGTTTTGTGGGAGATGCTGAGGGATGAGATACTGTGATAAATACCAGCTTGGTGGGGGAATGATGGCCAGCCCATGGCACAACAGAGATGCTTCCATCTTTAACTTTCATTCCTGAGAGCTGCCAGAGTGACAGAGCCTGTCCCCAACGGCATGCTGCAGGTCCCATCTTGGAGCAATGCTCCTGCTGTAGGGGCCTCATAGGACACACGGAGTTGCTGATGCAGAGTCTGTGCTCTGAAAATAATTCCCTGGCTGTTCTGAATTAATTCCTTTTTTTAGCTAGAACATTGCAATGGTGTAGGAAAAAAAAAATCATCCTGTGGTGTTTTTAATGTGTGATGGAGAGTCCATGATGTCTTTTACTGTCCTGCACTTAGCCTTACTGACAGGTATGAGTACTGGTAATAGTGTCAACATCAGCATTTACTTATGGAGTTAACAATCATACACATGTTTTGTTTTGGGCCCAAGTTTGTCTGGTTTTGTATTGCCTCTTGTTAGAATGGATTTGCTAAAGGACAGAGCTCTTTGATCGAATTTCTGTCTCTTACGTAGGTACTTGCAAACTGTGATCAGATCGTCCTATTAACCTTCTCCCTTCGTTAAGAAGAACAGATGGTGCTTCTGGAGCCTTTCTCTAAGCTGAGCTTTTGGTCCTTTAATCATCCTCTTGGTGGTTCTTTGCACTGGGTTCAGTTTTTCAATATCCTTCTTGAACTGCAAGCATTAAAACTTATCATAATTTCACATATTGATGTCAAATGCCACACACTGATTTTTTTTTTAATTTTTTTTTTTTTATTTTTAACTTCAGCATCCACCATCCAAAGCCTCTCTGAGCTCTTGACCACAGGACTGTTCCAGCACAGTGCGCTCAGCTGCTGGTTTTCCATGTTGACCAGGAAGTTTCTGACAAAATCAATCCTGATGGCTTCACAGGGTGCTGTTCCCATCATTTGTGTTGCTCTGTGTGTGTGGCACTACTGAAATCTACATTATATTCTTTGTAGCTTATTTAGCCATACAGGTCTGTTGGTGTTTTCTCAACTTATTTAGCAGTCTGACACTGATTGTCACTTCAGGCTTGATAAGTAATTATGTTAAGCTCTCTTCCACTCATTAACATACATGTTCACACCACAGGGCCAAGGACCAGCCTCACTAAGTCCTCAGGAGAAACATACATGTATACCTATGACTACTTAGTCACCACTGTATGAGATGATTTTCATCCATTAATACATGTCATATTATTTCCTGGTGTTAATCAAATCATCATGTAGTATGAAGCTAAACTTTGTATGGAAAATCAACAGTGTCATTTTAATGAGTAAGATCATGTTAAGTAAAAGTTTAATTGTTATTTTGTACTTCCTCTAAAGCAAATAACATTAGATACTGCCTATTTTGGAGAATTTCCAGTTTATACGGATTAATTTTATAATTTTCTTAGTTTACTGGAGGTCATTGTTAGGATTTTCTATTTACTATTTAAAATATTTGGCACATCAGCTAGTGTTCCAGCCACTGTGATTTCTGTGTGCCCAAGATATGTTTAAATTTGATATCAATAATAGCGTGTTCTCTTAAAACTGGTGCAAGTCATCCAAACCTGCTGAATTTAGGTTCTGGTTAATTAGCTGCACTTTAAGGTTTTGCTTAGTCGGTAGTGGAATAAGGAGTGCAGAACTGATGATTTAACACATGAATATACCACCTAATTACTGTCCCTGTGCAATGAGAAGTGTTAAAAGAATCTTGTAATTTTTTGAACCCTACCATGTGGAACTGATCGAAATAACATTGGAGTTAAGTCAATCTTTAATTGACTTAAACCCCATCTAAATGGTTCTAACTTTGCTACCTAGATTCACCCCTCGTGCCTTTCTTCATTAAACTTACAGTTCCTAGCTTTTGGCTGCTTGTCATCACCTTTCTCTTCCTCCAGGGTGATGTGTATTTAATCCTGTGCTTCTAAGTGGCTTAGTGTTGGACACAGCACTTTTGAGTTAGTACGTTGTCATATGGATGGTGGTGTTAACATTTGAAGGGCATTTTGGTAACAGCCATGTGGGACATCCAGTTTTCCCATGCTGAAATCCACTTTAACTCCTCAAGTTTTTATTCTTATCTATTCTTGATGATGGTTAAAGAACAAGAGTAAAATCTCAACTATATTGTTTTCCGAGCTGTCATTAACTCAAAGACAAGCAATACTGCAGGTTGTTCCATTTTTTCTCTATTTACCATTCCCAAATATGTTAAAACCATTGATGTCTCCACATTCCTGTTGTGTTACTGTCTACCAGAATGAAGCACTGACAAGTATTGGAGTTTTCAGAAATGAGCAATCCATGCTCCTCTGTTCTAGTCCTCCTTCTGCTGTTTAGACAGATAAAACAAATTAACCTAATAGGATACATACAGAGAGGAAGCAAATCCTGAATCCTGGCTGATATTTGCTACCTTCCACCCCACTCACCACCACCTCTCCCACCTTCCCCCCGTCAGGTATCAAAGTTGTGCTGTCGCTTTCTCACTTGTCTGGCCAAATCCAGAAGATCTTTCTTTTTCTACAACATACATCCCACTTCTAACTGTTGGTAGAGCATTATTGCAGAGAGTCAACATCCTCGGTACCCCATAGGGATCTCTGATTGAGCACTTGCAAGCTGAGAAAGATACTTTTGAAGAACAGTGAGGAGTTCTCTTCCAGCGAATTGCTCAGATGCAGCTGTATGTGGTGAAGCGCTGCTATTAGTCCTGGATATTTGCCAGCCAACTTCAGAGGCCCTGAAATTTGCATCTTGTCTTGGATCTGGGAGGACTGCAGGCCATCCTGTGACTCGCTTGCCTCCCTGAAGAATGCTTTTCATCCAGGTTTCAAAAGATGTCAGTGTAGAGGACTTGTGGGGGATGAAACTCCCTCTCAAATACATGCATTAGGAAGGTGCCATTCATAGTTAATAGCTAAACTCAAAATTCTTAACACTTTCAGAAGGTCAAAATAGTGTACTCTTATTACAGCTTGAGCTCACCTCAAGTTAGTGTAGTGCATGATGCAGAAATCAGCTAATCCGTAGCTTCTACTGTGTGTGCAGCCTTTGGGGGCAGAAGAACAAATGCAAAGCAATTCAGGGGCACTCAACTTTCTTTCACTGAAAGCTGAACTGATTGAAGTTATCTCTTATTGGGCTTAAGCTTAGGGTTTCCTCAGCTCAGGGTGAACAGGTTGCCTTGATTATCTTGCTGCCTTGTTATGCCTTCTTTGTCTCAGTCTTATTCTTTGAGAAGGAATTTTTTGATGGTTTGTGTGGCTCTCAATGGGATTTTAAAATTAGAATCAGGTGACTTGTAGAAACAAATAGAGAAAATTATTTTTAAGAGGCTTGAGAAATTGGTCTCTAAGTGTTATGAATAACCTTGATATCAAAACAACAGATACATCACACAGCTTCTAAGATAGCTTTTTTTTTCTCATCTGTACTCTGCATTTGAAACAGTTCTTTTAAGGATTATCTCCTCCACCCTCATAATTGAAAGTTTATACAGCATCCATGTGATTTCAATATGGGCAGCTGGCGAATGTGACACCTTTAATTCTCTTGATGCTGTGATGCGGTGGGAACGAAGATGTGTGTTACTACACCAGATAACTGTGCAAAGAGTGTTAATGTGCTGTTGCTGGACAAAACAGATGTTCAAAGTCACATGTGTTTTTTTGTATTGTTTTGAACCTTCCACCTGAATTGGGCAGAATTGAGATGAGATGAGTTCCGTAATCAGACCTATCTGCTTTTAACTTGTGTGATATTGCAGAAGGTTAGCTCTAAGTCTGAACATCCTAGGCTTGGAAATTTAAGCACTTACATATGAGAACAGGCAGGTCTGTGTGGGGTGGTTAGTTCTGTATTATTGGTACGCATGCTTTCAACCTACATTTGCTGTAATGCAGCTGTTAATCAGTAAATATGTATATGGAATTAAATAAGGCCCTCAACAATGCTGCCTAGTAATGTGCGCTTGCAAGTTTGAACCCTTGAGAGTGACTGCAGGTGTTGCCAAGCACATGCTGTACCTGCAAAAGGGAAGATGTCCTCTGGAAAAAAGTCTCAGATTATGGGTGGTTAGGAACTGATGGTTTAAATTGTGGTCTAGTGCAGATAGGAGTTACGAATAGCATTTTTCTCTCCTTTTGCTTTTTTCTGTTTTTTCTGGGCTGTAATACTGCTTCATCTGAATGTGCCCTAAAGCTACAAAGCAGTGCTGGGGAGGGAAGCTCTAACTGTTCTGTCCTAGCCATAGACTTGGAGGTACCGAGTCTTTATTAATTAGAGGAGTGCAGCAGAGGGTCTCTTCTTTCCCTGAGTAGCGATGTGCACAGTAGTATGCCGTTGGAATCTTTTCTACCAAAAACATAGCCACAAGCTTTAAACTTAATGTAACAAACATAAAATTTTAAAGATTTCTTTAAGGTCTCAGTTGTTACTGAAGATGTTGCCTCTGGCACATGATGATTTCTGAGAGATGGCTACTGTCTGCTTTGGAGAACGTACCCTGTGCCCATGATCAAGTCTGTTCCTGACACCCTGTTAGCAGTGAAGTGTGAATTCATTGCAGGGTAGATATTATTTGAATCATCTCAGAAATTACTTATGGTAAATGATCTTGACTCAAGATTGCCTTCAAGAGCTATGCTCTTTTTGCCATGCTTAATGATATGTTTGAAATCAGATTTTTAGGATGTTTCCAGCTGGAGCTGACAGTGGCCCCTGTGAGCAGGGTAGAAGCTGAGTGTTGCATGGCACAGGTTGCTGCCTGCTTTCAGCAGCGAGCAGGAACATTTGTTCCTGATGTTCAATTTCAAAGCTGCTGTGTTCTTGGTGCCACAAAGCCACCCAACTGTGAGGTTCAGATGACTCTTGCTGGAGCAGCTATCAGGTACAAAGATGTGTGTCTTCTCAGCAGAGCAGCTGATTTTGGGAGTGAAACAGTTTTTTAATCCCCTGTTTAGAGAGCATCACCAGGGCTTTTGCTGCAGACCTGTGTGACTTCACTCCTGTGTCCCTCATCTTTGTTGTGCTTCTAAATCATTGATGCTACAGGGTGATGTTGGAGCTTACATTCTGGTCTGAGATTGTACTGGAAAATGGCTTGGGAAGGAAATTCAGGTGTACCCCTAGGAGTGTACCACACCACAGAGGGATGTGGGCTCACCAGCGGGAGGGAATGTGATGGTGCCTTCATCTGTCCCAGGGCACCCGCACTTATCAAGGGAGATGTGAATGGGTTAATGAACGTTGAATTCCCTGAGTGTTGTTAAATAGAAATAATAATTTCAGGAAGCCCTGAAATGGAAAATGATCTGTGAATATGAGAATATTAGGGGCAGGTAGCTAATATTTATGGTGTATACTTAGATACTTTTTCCTGGTACTCTGCTGATATTCTGTAGGAGATGGGATGCTGGTATGTGCAGCCCTACTTTATGTTGAGAATGGAGAAATCTAACCAAACTGGAGTTGTTTGTGACAGTTCACACTTCCTGGTAAACTTCATTTTCCTCATGTGGTAATCATTAAATCAAATACCATGATACCAGCTCTCTATTTTCATTTGAAATATACCAATATCCCAATACCTTCTTAGTGCCTCCCCTCTTTTGTTCAGAAGACAGTTCTTGGTGTAAAAGATGAAATTCATTTGTTCTCATTGTTAATAAATACCTCGTTATGTTCAATGACAGGACAATGAATCAGTGCAGCAACACACTTGAATATGCTGAGGCATATTCAAGGAATATGCTGAGGTCTCAGATATGTGATGCTGCAGTTAACTGTGGACAAAGCATGAGTTCCTCATGGGTGTATTGTTTTCTGCTGTCCATCTCAGTGAAAATTAATTATAGAAGATGATAAAAGGATCTTTTTTTGCAAGCTACATATGCTGTGAGCAGAGATGAATGGGAAAAGGATTTTGGAAAAAATGTTGGCTAATTCATCCCTAGTAGGATTTTACTGCTATGGAGTTAATCACGGGACATATTTGTCCTTATAGTGTGATTTCTGTAACAGCACAAACGTGCTTATTTGCTGGATAGAGAAGGTTTTGCAGCTTAGCTATTAGAGTTGTGAGACCCAGCCTGGCTGCAGTGTGAAAGAGATGTGATTTCAGTGTGAAATGGTCTCAGACACTGTGTTTTATGAAAGTATTTTAATGTTTTGAAACATCTTGAGTTTTGGGATTTGGGAAGAAAAGGGGAATTTTTTTCACCTAGGTTCTGCTTTCTTTCCTTTTTTCAGTTGAAGTAGACTGTAGGAGAAGTTAAACCGTTTTGCTGTAACTGACAGAGGCAAATCTCTCTTTCATTTTGTAATGGACTTTTTCTTGTTGTTTGGAGTAATTACATTAATTTATTTTTGTCTTCTGGCTAAAAATGTATTCTTGCCTGCATTGCTTTAATGAATGTAGTTCCTGGAGTATGTGCCTGTTTTTCAGCCTTTTGCCTGTGGGCAAACTCTAGCATCAGTAGGGCTTTCTTCCACTGTGCTACTTTGATACACACACAGGTAATAATATTCAGGGCTCACCTCCCTTATAAACTGGAGCTTTTCTCCTCACAGAGTTGAATCCAAAGAATTACTAGTAGCAGGGAAACAAATTCAGTGTGGAATTTCACGCCTGATTTCAGCTGTGCAAATTGTGATCCTAGCAAAACTGAGGTGAACAGAATTTGTCCTTAAAAACAATTGCTTTAATTATTTTTTGCTATGCTGCACTCTGCTGATGACATATGTTGCCTGTAGGACTTATTTAAGATATGTATGCTCTTAATATCAGTTGAAAAAGAAAGCTATCTCAGCTGGATAAAATTAATGTAATGTGAATAATTAGATTATTTTTTCCATCTGACCTTGCCTCTATTTAGTTATCTCTGCTTTTGATGTGGAAATCCAGAGATTAATAATTGTAGCTATTTGAGCAAAGTCAGGGCAGAGAACACTTACCAACTGCAAACAAATCCCTCTTCTGCTTTGCCTTTCCCTCAGCTGGAGCACAGCGTCTGCAGCAGCACTTGTTATTAGGAAAGTGAGTATTCTGTGCACACTTATAACTCAGGGAAAACTAATTACTCTTTCAGGCTGTTTGCTGCCAGAGGAAGGTTCTCCATTACGTGGTGTAGCTGAGGTCTGCAGGGTATGTTTGCACTGCATCATCGTAATGTCAGACCCCAGTTTTATTTTACCAGAGCTGCCTCCTGTGGCAGCAGCAGCCCAGCCCAAGCAGTGCAGAAGTCTGGTTAGAGCTACATGAGTTTTTCAGGCTGGTTTTGCAGTCTGTGCTGAATTTTACTGAGTCCTTGCTAACGTGCTATCCATCCCTTACTTGGTGCTTTGAAGCTATCTTGTCTTGCTCTGACACATCAGTCGGGCTTTCAGTGCTGTGTGTGCACACACATCTTTGTTGTGGTGGTGTGATACAGCATGCTGTGACAATACTGGCGGCACCAAGCCTGCTTCATCTTCAGAGGCAGGTGCTTTGTTGTCATTGAGCTCTTAACTCATTCCCCCCACCCCCCCCCAGGCTAAATCTGGCAAATACTCTTCTATCGGCTTGATTCAGGAACATTGAGTATAATAAGATGATCCAGTTTGTCTGAATAAGTCACAGTTGCAGGTGCTGGCATGCTGTGGCTGAGCTATGCTTGAAGTACTGCACAGAATGTTTAGAGATTGAAGTCCAGAGATACTGCAGTTATTGAGGCCATGTAAGAGCTACAAAGGTCAAGCCTGTCAGATCCGTAACAACTGATCGCACATGACTATAGGCGTGACTTCTTGAAGGTGATGTCGCAGATAGACATTGCAGTGTGCAGTATGTTTCTAGAACATGTACTGTTCTTGGGAGCTAGATGTGAAACTGGCTTTGTCTTTAGGGTTTTGTAGCAGAACAGCCTATTACAGCATAACTACCTGAATTTTGGACTTGGAAAGGCTCTTAATCATCTCAAGTCTAATCCGGGCTGTAATTTTCTGAAAACTCAGGATTCAGTTTGGAGCTGAAGCCAAGGGATTTTGGAGAAGATCTAAATCTGTTGGAGAAAGTGGATCCTTGAGCTAGAAGGATGATGCAGAAGAAACACATCCTTACTGTTGCTGACAGAAATTGAAAAGCATTTCCCTATGCTAAGCTCTTTCATTTTGTATCTCTAGATTTTGATGTGCTTTTAACCCAGAGCACTGCTCACCAAATCGAAAGTGTGATTGGGAAATTTGATGTTTAATTATTGCCCTGTTAGATGTAAAGATCTGTTTTACAGAGTCTCCCTCCCCTGCCCTGAAGCTGTTTCTAAAGCTTAAATAGAGGAGTCCTCTGGCTACTTACAGCAATTTTTAGTGATATGCCTGTGCAATATGCAGCCCAGCTTTCTGTTCAAGGATAGTGGAGTTTGAGAGCCTACTTAGTGCTCCATCGAAGCAGCAGTGAAACCCTGTCTTTCATACAAGTGTGAATGGCTCAACATGGGGGAAGTCTTTAGAGATGGGGACAAAGCCTGAACAGAAGAATGCTCCCTCTCCTCAGCTACTGCCAGCCAAGCCATTTTTATTTGCTCCTCTGCTCTGAGTTAGCCTGCCCCTTTTCAGTGCAGCTTATCCCTGTACTGAGGGATCTCCCCATTCTACTTGCATCTTGCCTTGTGCTGTTCATCGAGCAGGGTTTGGGGGCTGTAAATGACCAACATTTGATGATGGAGGGAGGCATAGATGCTAGCAGTGTGCATCACTTGTGGAAGGCTGACGGTTCAGGAGGGTAGAAGGTAATGTCAGCCCCGAGTGTCACAGCACTGTGCTCCCCAGGGCCTGAAGGGATTCCTTGTAGTCCTGCATTGTCCACCTTGTTCATCTGAAATGGGCCCTGGGCCCAGACCTGCTCTGTCTGCCCCTTGACTAGGTCTGAGGGCAGAAGTGAGCTTGGGCATGAGACTGGGGTGGGAAATCTCAGAATTGCTCACAGGGCAATTAGCACAGCTACCTGCACCCAATAAATACTTGGTATTCACTTTGATCTACTTCAAAGGGTGTTTATGTGAAAAACATTTCTGTCCTGGTCAGAGGTCCCTTATGGTATGCAATCAGGAGACAGCACTACACATGGGAATTGAATCCTATCTCTGTTAGGAGCTGCTCAGTTGTCAGGTCTCCGTTTCTGTAGCTTCTGCAAGCCCTAGAGGCAGGAACTGTGGGACACAGAAGTGATTGTGTTGGTAGGCTGGTAAGACTCTTGAGTAAACACTTTCTCCTTTGCATGGTCCAGAAGAATCTCTAATTTAAATGCTGGTAGCTGCAGAAAAGGTGCTAATGAAGTGAACCTAGAAGCCTCATTTACCTATATGAAATCATTACCAGTGGATAGTTCATTCTCCTGGAAACTGCAATAATAGTAATGTAATATACAGAACACAATACTACCCTCTAATAAGTCTGGCAGGCAGATTGCAGTGTCTATTCAGACTGTATTAGCCAGCCAGTGATTTCAAGAGCTTTTATGTGCAAACCCTTGTTGCTCAAGTCCTGCTCTTTGCTGGTTGAGCTAAACTAATTAAAGAGAAATGTACTATAGCCGAGAAGGCAAAAAAAGCTAAAAATAGCCCTTCTAAACAAAATAACCCTCCAAAATGAGCAGTTATCAGTCATTTTTGCAGAAATGAAAGTAGATTTTTTTGGGGCGGAATTCTTGGGGCAATTATGCTGTTTAATAATTTTGTTTGGGATCTTGGGTTCATAAGCATGGACCTTTATTGCAGACTACAAACACTCAGGCATGTATTACCTGTCTCTTTTACTCTTACAATATGAAGTGACAATTCTGTTGAGACAAATGGTACTGGCCATTTAATGCACGATATATGGACTGTAGCCTATGAGCACTGACATTTCTGATGCGTGCTTAAAGCTCATTGTGGCTGAAGCTTAAAGTGCATGAGGGCTGCCTTGATAGACCTGGAGCATGTAACCTATGTAGGACTCTCTTGCTTGACTTGAATGTTAAAATGCTGCCCCTCTGCTCAGGCTGATGAAAGCTGCCAGGCAGAGGACACGTATGTCCTTAATGGTTGTGTTGGGAATATTTCCTGGAGCACCACTCAGGATCTGCTTTGCAAACATGTAAGGGCTTTTGTGAGAAGTGTGTTGCCGGTAGAACACCAGTTGTTGGAGAGCTGTATTTACAGGCTGCCAATCTGTTTGAAGGCTTTGCAACTATGGGAGATAAGTTGCAGACCCTGAGGATGTCCTTTCCTCACTTGTACAGCTGCCCAGGGACCAAATAATGGACAAGGACCATGGGTGGTGTTGGGATCTGTGCACTGAACTGCTCAGCAGTATCGCCATCCTGATCAACCTATTTGTGAAAGATGGTGATGGTCTTACTGGTGCACCCACATATCTACAGGATTCCTTTCTGCATCCTGTGCCATCCAAAGGGTTGGAAGAGAGCCAAAAAATGCTAAACTCATTTGTTTATATGAAGCTTGCTTGTTTCTTTTTGGATATCTTGGTCTGAAGAGCACTTTATCTTTCTGAAGCACTAAACCTGTGCTTTTGTCTCTCCAGATTGCAAACACTGCATGTAGCTTGGACTGTCCTGATGTGTTCACTGTTTGTCTGAGTTAAGCCACGACAGAGAGACTTGGTCAGGTTCAGGCTTCCTTGTTTGATTTCGACTTGAGTTGCCTGTTCTGATTATCTCAATGGTGAAAATTGCTCCACAGTAGGAAAATTTTGTTTGTGTAATGTGGAGCAAGTAACTGGTTACTGTCTTGAGCAGTGCTTGAAGTAGAAATTTAGAAGTTGTGGTGTTCAGCCTGTTCACTCTGCAGCCTGAGTTTGAAAGATGTGTACCCATTTGGTGTTCGAAGAAATACTGGCACAATGTGGTGTTGAATGCTGGCCCACTTCAATTACTGACGGAAAGATAAAACACATTTTGCTCTTGGCTGGCTTCCCTGCTTGCTGATGCTAATATTATGAGCTCAGCGTTTCAGGGGTCATCTTGAAAGAAGCAGAGACCTGAACCCCCTGGTCCTACCTTCCTACTGCTGTTGCCACTGCAGGGAAACATTGCCGGGTCAGACACCAGTGTCTGCACTTCAGCAAAGTGAGGGCCAAATGACTGCCAAGGTCAGCCGCACAAGGAGAATCTTGATCCAAAGCAGGGTGGTGGTGGTTCTCTTTCTGACTGGCAGGTTTCTCCATGTACATTTCATCTTTTAGCTTGCATTAAGGTCAGTCTGAAACCTGCAGGACTGCGGCTTTCACAATCGCCTTTACATGATACAAGGCTGAGGAATACTTGGTCATATATGTACATATACATCTTCTCCTCTAGAATGTTTTGTAGTATTTTCATCATTTTGTAGCACACCAGGGAACTTCTCTCCCTGCCAATTAATTTGTTGTGGTTATTTCAATTTTGTTCACAATCTGCTTGACAAAAACTTTCTAAAGCTAGACTCTTCACCTTGAGGGAGCAAAAAAACATGAAGCTGGTCTGGATCACAAGTAACAGTAGGAGACATAATGCTTAGCCATAAAAACTGCATACGTGCCTACAAGCTGATGCATGAAAACCTCAAGTGCTTCCTCAGCTGCCTGCCACTATGAATGAAAAAGATGATAGAAATACACTCCAACTTGTTCATTACTGTGAACATCAAACCACTGCAAAGACAGCTTTCACTGTTCTTCACTCAGAATGATTTTGCTACAACTACCTAATGCCAGTTATTTCTCTGTATGTCCTTGTCCCATATGAAAAAGAGTTAGTTTCTTGTCTGATAATGGGAACTTGTACTTTTAGCATCTGATGATGGAGACTTTGGTTTTGCCTGGACACCCAAGAAGGATGAAAAAGAAGGTGCAGCACATCATGTCATCAGCAGTGGGATGTGTTCCTTCCTGCTGAAGTATGGTGATAATTCTGAAAACATTTCACTGTGAAATGAGTACACAAAGTAGTGTCTAACTGTTCAACTGGATATGTCCACTGTTTCACTTTTGTCCCTGAAAGAGGAATATTGAGTAAAGAACTACTTAGAAATTCAATGTGTATCCTGCTTCTAGCTGCTTTTTAGCAAAGTGCACAAGCCCACAGGTAGCAGAGCAGCTGCACAGTGCTCTGACTTACCTTCGGGAGGCTGCCTCATCTCTCCCTGCTCACGCTGTCAGGCAAATTTTGACTCATGGATGTTAATTAACCCAAAATTGTTTTTCAGCCTCCACTGTGGAATTTTTCTTTCTCAGCACTTCTGTGTGGAGTTGGTTTATTTATCCCACATCCCCCAGGCTGGGTAATTTTAATTCTGTAAGCGCCAAATGCCTCTTCTTTATTTTATTCCCTCTCCCCCTGCCCCCATATAGGGTCTTTCATCAGCCTGCTGTTGTAGATCAGTAATTAGGTCCACAAGTGATGTTTGCAATTGTACTTTCTACCTGTGCACAGAATGGCAGTGATTCAGTCAGTCCATATACAAACATCATATCACCAGATCTGCTCCTGCTAATGGTCTATCTCTTGGCAACTTTCTCTAAGGGTGATGCATAATTGCTCTGCTGGAAACATTTTAATAATGAAATTTAACTTCTTAATGTGCCATTAACTAGATTTCCTTCTTTTAGGGTGACATCAGCTGTGATGGTTCATGGGGCTTTTTGTGTGCATGAAGAAGTAATTGTGTGCATAACTTTGGCCCTTGTCACTTGTGGTGATGGTTCCCAGGGCCTTCAGTGAACTTTGCCAGCTGAACTGAGGCAAAGCACTTGGGCCTTGCAAATGTGATTTCTGCAAAAAGACTTCATATTTTTGAATGTAAATGTTAAAAAAAGCTGCTCTTGGAAAGTGTGAATGTCTTGTGACTCTTTAATTTGGGCTGTAACAAGGCTCATCATATCTGGTGGTGACGAATAAGGGTTTGACTGGAGATATGTTAATGCACAGGAAACAATGGCACTTAAAATAAATGCCCCTAAAGTGCCATATTTGGTAGTAGCTGCAAGTGATACGTAGTAAATGATGCAGTGCTGCTGCTTTGCTTTTGAGGGGCAACAGCAGCAGCTTCTGGCTGGTCCAAGGATTTAATTGTGCAGAGTTCCAGTAGCTGTGTGGCCAGTGACCTGCAATCAGTGTCTTGCAGCCAGGTTTTCAAAAGTAGCCACTGATGTGAGGTTTGTAAAGAGGTTTGTAGTAGATCTCCTTGCAAAAGCCTGTGAATGCAAGGTACCTCCATCACCACATGCAGGGGCTCTGTGGGATCACTGAGTTTGAAACCTGGGCTGGGATTTGATTACTTCTTTGAGGCTTCCAAGCTGAATGTGGTCAGGATGCTGAGTGTCCATAGCTGCAATACAGATCTCCTCTCTGCCTCTGTTACAGGATACCACCTACAAAGGGTGTCCCACTGCATATTTATTTGCATGTGTGCTCTGTAGCTTATATCATTTGGATGGAAGAGCAAAGTGCTGGTTGCACTAAGGCAGTAAGCTTTTGCAGTACCCTGCTTTATACCACAAGCAGAGCTATTTAAACATGACAAATGACAGCTTCTTTGGCAAGATTGCTCTTTTTCATCACTTTTGCTCTCATGTTTTCTCCCTTAACATGAAACTGAAACAGTAAACTTATTTGTCACTTGCAAGGCTTTTAGTAATAGCAGTATGATATCCCTGAAGAAGCACATGTAGTAAAAGCTTAGGGGGTTGTATGCTTTTTGATTAGTAAAAGACTTATTTCTCACCTATGGGCACAGAAGTTTTGTTGCACATGAACTCAATAAGACTAAGGAAAGCCAATAAAGTTAGCTAGCAAGAGCAGTGCTGTTGTGAAATGAAACAAAGTTGAGGGATGCACAAGCAATTAATTTATCATGTAGTAAGCAACCTGTAAACTTCACCAGAAGGCTTGTGCCACCTAAAGCTCCTTTCATTTTATGGGAGAGGAAAAAAGCCAAACAACAACCTGAAACCGCAAGTAAAGTCTGTAACCTCATGTTTCCAGAAAGAGGTTAACACAGAAGATGAAGCAACACAAGGTAGGGAGTAGGGGTGATTCAGGCGTGCAGGAGGGGTCACCTTTTGCTGGAAGAGGCTGCAGCCACACTGGCCTTGCAGGCTTCTCAGCTAGTACATCTGGGTGCCAGAGCTGTGGGGCTGAAGCCTAGCAGAAAGGGAGGTGGCTGCACTGGATGTGCCGTGGGGGTCTCTGCTATGCAATGGCTCCATCACAGTCAGTTTTGCCACTGCACAACTGTGTGTTTGCATTTGCAGCATGACTGAGACACACGTTGGGCTGGACATGGGCAGGCAGCTCTGCCGTGTTGTTGGAGCAGCTCCAGCACACCCATGGGAAATGACATATGGGACAGCGTGCTGTTGGATGCTCTCACACAGGGTACTGTGGCTGGGCTGGGGTCCCATCCTCCCAGGGAAATAAACATTGAAAGCTGTGGCTTAAACTGAGCCTGCTCAGAGTCTGTGTTTACTGTTGTATTAAAGCTTTTAATCAGACTGTGCAGCGGCATGTGTGACGGCGCTGAGAGCCAGGCATGTTTTGCAAGCAGGCATATCCAAGCCCCATGAGAAGAGCAAAAAGTGTGGAAATATGTTTTCACTCTGACAAAACAGGGCTGTAAGGGATGCCACAGAAATCAGTGTCAAACAGCTTGCAGCAACCCCATTGACACAGCTAGAAGTGGGCTGAGGAAAGCTGGGTGGGAGAAATAGCTGTATACCTGTGCCAGGGAGCCCTTTTGCTTGAAGGAGTTGGGTGAATTTTCACCAGAAATGGCTACAGGTATAAACTTACAGTTATGGAAACAATCTGTGTCATTACCCTAAACAACTGCTATGCTATAGTTGAGAGTAATGGGAATTTAATACACTATGAATAATAGAAAACCAAACAATCTAAACAAACCTGGCTGGTAAAGGGATTTCTGTTTCCAAACCTCAGTTGGGTGCCTTTGCAGTGTTTCTCATTGCTCCATGTTCTGTGAGGATTTGTTAAACTAGCACAGTGCTGCAGGAGGTCTGGCAGGCAGGTCAGATATTCCTGAACCTGGTAACTCAGGACGAAAGTCATAACAGTTGTGACAAACCCTGCCAGACCTGAGCTAGCCTCACAGGAGGAATTGGAGGTGCTGGTGTAGCTGGGGAGCCTGCCCGTGGAAATGGTTGAGTTTCTCTAGCATAGCTGTACAAATACCAGAGACAGAGGTGCTGTTACTTAAGACGATCTAGAAAAAGACTTTTTTTCTCTTTCTCAAAATAGATGTTCCCTAAACAAACTCTCAGTACTTTAAAGAACACCTGACAACCAGCCAGCCTGGCTTTTACAACACAGGGGGATTTAATGCTGAGTGAAGGCTTGGTTCACTTTCAGTAGTTGTTTTCTCATTAGAATTGCACTAGGGAAACACACTGTCTTTTCAGCAGAGAGGGAAATTAGATTAATCCTTTGGGAATTTTCCTATTTTTACTTCAAGATATTGCTTTATTAAGGAAAAAGATGAAAATAGGAGATTTCAGAATTTATTAAAAAAAAAAACCTGATGAAATGAGCTTATAACAATCTTTACTTTGAATAAAGAGCTCATATGAATGAACCAAAATATTTGCTCAATAGTCTTGATTTTTGATCTGTGTGAAAAACGTAACGAATATGCACCAGGTAGCAAATATTTCAGGACTAGGAACCTGAGCTGGAAAATCACCTTTAAGACAAAACCGATTTGTTCTCTGAGTTGCAGCTTCCAACCCACCAAGGCTAATTAATAGCAGAAATGTGAATGCGTTTGTACTTGCCCACCCAGTTGGCTCTCATCCGTAGGTATGACATCTGCTCCCAGACGATCACTATAAATTAAATCCTCTCATTTTCCTTATGCTGTTTCTAGCATGTGGCTTTAAGCAGGCTTCACTGATGACTTACATGTATAAAGCTTTTGCTGGAACTTATCTTCAGTTGTATTGACAAAGTTCTTTGGCTCTTGCTCATGTTTCACTGAGCTTGGGCTGAATAAGAAGGAAATAAATGTCACTGCCTTCTCTAGGACAGCAGGACTTTGTAAGCTTGCAGTTGAACTGAGACATCCCTTGGGATTGCCTTATAGGCAGAAAAAGTCCTACAGACTGCATATTAAACTTCCTATTTTTAATTTTATGTCAGGTTTAGAGAGCATAGCAAGACAACCCAATTTCCCCTGGGGATTCAAGTAGAAATATCAGTCTGTCATTTCAGTTCACTACTTGGGGATAATTAATTACCGTTGAGGACAATTAATCATTTTAAATAATTTGTTTCTTCAGAAAGATAGGGACAAATACAAGATAAAAGTCCCTGGCTGACCCCATGCAAGGTCAAGCCAAGGCACTATGATATGTTGAATATAATAATTATTTGCTGCCCTAAGCCTTGATGATTCAGAGTGGCTTTAGTATTGTTTGAGCTCTTCAGTCCTGTCCTTGATGGGTGAAACTGTAACTCCATTGGGATGGACAGTTTCTGGCCATTTTTTTCAGGAGTGGTTTCTGATTTTGGGTGACCGTGAAGAAAGGTCAGACTTTGAACAAACTATATGAATGAGTTGTTCCTGCCATGCTGTGTGGGCAGTTTGAGGATGAAAGGACCTTGTGCCTCCTAGATTTCTTCTCTGTCAGGCCAGCACTGTGAGCCCATCTAGGAAGAGCTGTGACAGCAGTTGAGGCTGGTTGAATATCCTTTGCTATAGGTGTGATTGGTTTCAGTCTGAAAGATCTCAGAGCGCTTAAACCTCTCTGATACCAGCTGCTGCTCTCCTGCCTGTCATCCCACCTCATACTGATTGCTAGATGCTACTTGTGTTGCAGATCCAGCCTTCTAATGACATGGTAAAAAAGGAGCTTGATATGAACTGCTTTTTCCTAAGTTCAGCTTATTCTCTCTATGGTCTTGGCAGGCCTCATTGCTATAGTGTCTGTCCCAAACTTTATGAAAACGAGGGAGGGTTTCTTTTCCCAGGGCTTTCAGCCATGTGATAGGTTTTCTGAAAGAAAACATCAGCCTTCAGAGACCCTGCTCCTTCTCCACATCACCTCTGAACGGATGTTTGATCTTGGGAAAAGGCTCTTTCCAGCGGTGCTACTGATACAAGTTTTTGCAGGTTTGTGGTGACCTACTCATTATAACCTGATGGTAGTTTTGAGCCCTAAAAATCCTCCTAAATGTAACATCTGACATTTCTAGACTGCGTTGGCAGAGCAGAAGGCATGCTGATAAACCAGAGAGTACACATATTCTTAGCTTCAGAATTTGCGCCTCTGAACACAGGACCACCTGCTTGGATCCAGAAGATGTTGAAGTCTGTGGCACTTTTCCTCATAGCTTTTGCAAATATTTACGAGGCAGTTCTGAATATACTTGCAATTGCTTCTCTACTGACGGCACGCAGGTGAAGATCAGGCAGTGCTGAGGGATTTTGTATTTTTCAATGTTAGTGAGTGCAGCTTTCACCATGGAGCCTGGTGCCTGTACTTTGGGTGGCTGCTGGAGCCTAGGGCAGTTTGGAAAAGGTTGCTGGGAGGAGGAGAAGAAAGAGTGCATTCCTGATGCAGCCAATGGGACATTTGTATTGCAAGAGGCAAAAGGAGAAATGTATGAAAAACTTCCCTGAAACTCTGGTGGCTCTAACTCTCCAGCAGGATGCTAGACGGCATCTATCTTCCTGTTTAATTGTTGCACAGTCTCTGTGTTATCTATCTCTTTTAAAAGCCCATGAAAGCATTTTAGTTTCTCAAGCTTTGTTTCACAAAACCCTATAATCACCACAGCTTGTGCTGTCAGCTGTTGGGGACTGCTCATGAGGCAAGCCTATTCTGTTAGGAAGTGAAGGGAGCAGCAAGCACCAGCACCACTGGTGAGCCTGGCGGTGAGGAAGGGCAGGAAACAGACAGACATGCTTAGCGTGCCTGCAGAGGCTTGGCAGGGTCAGATAATTTTTAGACCATTGGCCCAGTTGAGCACTGATCTTATCCAGTAGTGCACCTCCAGTGTTTCAGTGCATGGCCCAGCCCATCACTCCCAGCCATCCATGTTGTGAGCTCATCTCAGGTCTCCTGCTGAAGGAAAACATCGTGTTCCTCAAGTAGTAGAAACTAGGTGCTGGTGATACTTACCCAACAGGCTTGTCAGGCCCATGGTTACTTCTCTTTCCCTCCTTAGGCCACAGTGCACGTGTTCATGTAGAACCGCAGGTTCTTCACTGAGTGTAGTAGCAGGACTTTTATAGCTATGTACAGGGCAATTATTATATATATTGATTTCCAATAATCATATGTTTCAGAGCTAAGTGGAACATATATTTGAAACATGTCAGATCAAGTACGCTTAATAAATAAATCATAGTTGTGACACCTGGTATGAGACTATCTTATGAATGTTAGGCTGCCTAGGGTAAAGCATGCTTTCTTTTGGTCAGTGTAAATGTGACAGAAAATCAGTTTTCTGTCTATACTGTAACTTGTTTAGGAAAATGGGGCAGACTTTGTGGTGGGAAAGAGCACCGGCAAGTTCCTAGCTGTAAGGAAAGTAGTCAGATAATGTTGCCTGATGGTTTTTTTCAGAGAAATTTCTCTCTGGACTTCATAGACAAATACTTCAGTTTCTCAGCACAAGTCCCACAGCCTATGCCAGTAGTCAAATAAGGCTTTTTTCTCAGTTCACTCTGCCCTCAGTTAGGACAAAACCAGGGACAAAACCAGGTTGGCTTCTCTTAAGGCAAATTCCAAGCCTGTTGTGCAGCGAGATCAATTGCAATGGATATTTGGGATTTTGAGATCCAGATATTTGGAATTGTTTCCTGAGGAAGCACAGAGAATAAACATAGTGTGAAAACGTATCTCCAAGTGGAAGATCCCTCATGTCTCAAGCACTTAAGTAGTTTCTACATACGACTGCCTGTGCGCCCAGACATCTGTCACATACCATGCAGCTGGCGTCCTCTCTTTCTGGGAGTTCTTGGTAGACTGCAGTGGTGCTTTAGCATCTGACCTGAGTTAGAGGTGAAGTGCTTCATGGGTAAGGCTGATGTCATAGCTGTGTCTTTGCTTCTTTCATGCTGCAAAGGGCTGGTGGAGTTCTTCTTGCAGTAAATGACCTCTTTAGCTATGGCTGCTTTGCTGCTGTCTGCCTGTGTTTTGCCCAGAGCCTACAAATACTGCTAACTGATGCAGCAGTGGGAGTTTTTTGTCTGTTTTTGTTTTTTGTGGTTTTTTTTTTGTGGTTTTGTTTTTGGT
>JANHGB010047611.1:0-32350 GCA_026283785.1 Coracopsis vasa
GGTCAAGCCCTTGGAGGACCTCTAAGAACAGGACAGACATTTTTTGCCATCCAATTGCCTTCCTTCCCACCACTGCTCCCTCCATCCAAGGTCAGGATGGGAGGATGACCTATAAAATGCAATGCCATGCAATGTAACCCTAACCCCACTAATACTTTATGGTCAGCTGTGGTCCAGCCTACCTAGCTCTTCTTCAAGCTCTGAAGCCTGAGCAAGTTGGAACTATGGAGATACCTGACCTAGGCAGGACACGCAACACTTGGAGGCATGGCAGGTATCTCAACATGTACATATTGTCTATGGGAAAATATCTTCCCTTGCCTGGAAGAGGGGGAATGTTGGAATGACCTGGACTCAATGTTTTCCACAGCAAGGGCCTGCCAGCAAAAGAGATCTGATATGGAAGATGTGAGATGGATTTTACTTACCCACTTTACCCATACAGTTCCAACTCTGAAGCCCTCAGTCCTGCCCAATAGCTGTGATTCCTGGGGGAATGAGGCACTATAATACACCATATGGCACTATATACACCATGAGGCACTATAATACACCAGCCAGGCTGCTGCAGGGATGGAACCAGCACAGCCCAACAGACCCATCAGATCCTGAGGAGATTTTGACCCTCTCCAGTGAGTGTTGTCCATGGCAAAGCTCTTCCAGGGGAAAACACCCAACCAGCTCAGCCCTGGATCAGGGTAAGGGGGCACATGCCGCATAGGAAACTGCTTCAAGGCTAGCACAAGGTGGGCACTGATGTTACTGCTCCTAATTGAGTAGTGTGACCAGGTTCCCCTACACTTCCACTGCCAGACTGATGGCTCATGTTAGTCTCAATGATTAAACTATTTGCAGCCGGGCTTGTAAGGCCCATTTATCTCTACCCCAGGAATTTGAATCCAATGAGTGATTTAACCCCTCATAGCCTGAGAGCTCACACCACCACCATATATCCCTACAAGACCAATGAAAACAGCAGCTCTAGGAAAGACCTAAGTGGTATAGCCTAACCTTGGTTGGATATCCAAGAGTCCACATGGAGGAGACATAACACACACCCTACTATCGGACATCTCAGTGCTTCACCACTGGACACAAAACATGCTTCACTCATGAAACCAGTTGGGGATTTAACCCTGCTCCTATGACCAAGGCAAAGACCAGAGTCTCCATGGAGGCTGAGGAGCAGGAGCTTGCATCAACAGGCTGGTTAGCAGGAAAAGCTGATGTTAACTGTGTAAGCTCTGGAATGCTTGCAAAGGGTTGGGTGGGATAGGCAGGGAAGTGGGGAGGAAACTCCCTTCATGTTGCTGTAGGCTCAGGAAGGCTTTCAAGGAAGATTCCAGCTTGGAAAAGGGGGATGCTGCAGTGGGATTGCATGGACAGCACTGTCCTTGGATTGCCCTAGAGCTCCCCAAGGCAGATCCTTATCTCCTCACAGGCTTTGAACCACACAGCTGCGAGGGGCACAGCCTCCATGGTTGTGCAATGAGCGAATGGGGCTCCAATCAGGCTAATTGCTGCCTCACCTCTCAGCGAGGAGGCCAGGGGGACTTCTGAGCACTGGAGCAACACCTGCGCGCTCTCCTGCCCGGACACGCTGCCTCCTACCTGCCCACATTCCTCCTGGCTCTCCGTCACCAGAAACGTGCACCCCTGTGCATCCTGAATCCCTGTGTTAACCTAATGCCGCCCATGCGCGAGTCCTTGCCCTCCCTAAGAGGAGCACTGTGAAAGTCCATGATTTGGGGTTTATGGGAAGGTTGAAGTTGGACTCTCAAAGACCCTAGGGTGTCTTCTGAATGAGTGCCATGGTCTGCAGTGCCTTAGCCCATACCTGTTTGAGGTGGGTACCTACCATCATGGCCACGCATTGCAGTGCCTTGAGTCCTGCCAGTGCCAAAATCAGTGAGATCCACTCAAAGTGGGTGTTCAAAGTGTGGTCTCATCCCCGGCTCCCCTTCCAGGCAGCAGGGATCAAGTAAAGAGCCAAATGGAGATTCGGGAGGGACCAATCTCATCCTGGCATGGACACTTTCAGAGCTCCATCACCACAGAGGGACACCAGGTGCTCAGCTCACATAGAGACATCCATGCTGCAGACACCCAAAGCCTTGGGAAATGACCCATGGCTCAGAGCTCACCCTGCCAATATTAACCACCCACCTCTCTGCTCTCTGCAGAGCCAGAGGCAGAGTTTGCAGGGTCTTCAATGGTCTTCAGTAAAGTCTGGACCAGCAACGGTCCAGCTCATGAGACTGGATAAAAATCACTTTGTGAGGGCCACTTTGATCCCTATTTGCTATGTGATGAAACCTTCCCTTGCTTGTTATGGACCGCTGCTGGCTGTCACAGCCAACACCAGCTCTTGTTGGGCACAGCTCTCATCACTGCTCCTACCTGGGATCAGCCCTTTTGCAACATCTCCACCTGAGATGCTTGTCTTTAAAAGGGCTCTTCCAGCTTCCCTCCATGACCTGAGGCACATGGACCATCCGGGATAGGATGTGCAGTGATGGGAGGCTGCAGGGATAAAGGTCTCAGCACCTATGATGGGATCCTATGGGTCTGGGAAGAGGCAGAGGAGGTGCTGCCCTCTTGCACTGCGGAATCTGGAAACTCCCATGCTTGTAGGTATGGAAACGTGGGGCAGAGCTTGGGTTGGGAAGGAAATTGAGATGTTTTCAACAAATGCAGCTGAAAAGTCAAGTGGGGAATTAGGCTCTGCTTGGCAAAGGTGCAGCAATGTGATTGCCAGGGGTGGGTTTTGTCCTTGGAGCCTTCCCTGCAAACAGGGCAAGGAAGGGAAGGTGAAACTCCTCACCCAGACTTACATGACCATCCCCATGGCTCAGAACAGGGGTTCTCTGTGCCGTGACCACAGCAAGGAGCTGCTCATTGGGCAGGAATTTGCTTCAAGCATTGGAGAGAACAAGTATTTGAATGGCAGGAGGGGAAGAGGCTCGCACAGAGCCTGGAATGGGCTGAGTCACTCGCTGCCGGCGTCAGCAGCAGAGGGGGAAGATGCCAAGCAGCCACCTGGAGCTGTGTCAGCGCATCCTTAAGGAGAAAAAGGAAAAGGAGGGAAGAAAATCAACTGTCAGCTTCTCCTGCATCCCATTGGAGAGCTCTACGTGCTGCAGGCAGGCAGGGAGCTCCCTGGCTTGGAAAATGCCCTTCCCTGGCTGCAGGTGCTGGTTTCTATTGCGACATCTCCCTTGGGGCTCACGGAGCAAGAGCATCAGCTCCCACAGCAACCAGGCAGCCTCCAGGGACGTGTCACAGCCAAGCTGGGGCTCGGTCCAAGGACCGGGGGTGGGAGATGATTACAGACCTGATGGGAGAAGCAGGATGCGAGAGCTGCCTCCGCCTGGCAGAGATAACCGGCTGCAGCCAGGGACTGACTCACCTCACCAGGGCATCTCGTCTGGATATCAGGTAGAGACAGGGAGAAGCAATGCATTTAAATGAGCTCTGATCTTGAAAGCAAACAGCACCAGCTTGTTTTGTAGCACTCAAGTTGCTGTAGGTGACAGAGACGGGTGGGCAGATGCGTTTTGGGTGCGTGGTTCAAGGCATGGATGCTCAGCACTCAAAAGCAGGGCTGTTATCGTGATAAAGGGTTATCATGAAACCTGGTGCTGCCAAATGCCAGGGCCAAACAGTTTGGGGCTTGTGATGGGCTGCAAATCTGGTAGGTTGAAGGAGACAACACAGCTCTGTAGTGCAGAGTTAGACAGGTCTTGGGTGACATGGTTTAGTGCGAGGTGTCCCTGCCCATGGCAGGGGGGTTGGAACTGTATGGCCTTAAGGTCCTTTCCAACCCTGACAATTCCATGATTCTATGATTCTATGTCTGTAACTATCCCAGCCAAATGACATTCTTGGGAAGTGAAACTGAGTCCTGGTTGCAGCTCCTCTATTTCTTCTATCTCCAGTCTCCATCCCAAGAGGGTTTCAGGACAAAGCCATTAGCAACAGGACTGCCCCCCATCACTGACTGTGCTTTGAGAGGAGACCTCCTGAGATCCCTTCCAGCCTGAATTATCTTGTAGTCTTATGATGATCCCAGAGAAGAGTATCTTATAGCTCATAGGGTGCAACACTGGATCCCTGAAAGAATCTCCAGAGAGATGCTCCCCTTGGGGCACAGACCTTCTCCTGGCACTGCAACTGTGTCCTCCAGCTCCTTTAGCTAGGGTCCTTATGGACCAACTCCAGCTCCTTCTGTTAGGGTCCTTATGGACCAACTCCAGCTCCTTCTGTTAGGGTCCTTACGGACCAACTCCAGCTCCTTCTGTTATGATTAAGGTATCCGTAGCTGTAGAGGATATAATGTCCAGACTGCATGCTCCCCACATAGACAAGTCAGTATCCTCTCTACAGTGTGAACACAAGGACTATATGTTGTACCTGATTTCAGACTGCGCCTAAAGCAGTTAAATCACTTCCCTACGTGCACCCCTCACTCAACCTGTTGTTTGTTTCCTATTGGGAACGTTTCTATTATGGGATGCATGTTTGCCAAATGCAAAGCCCTGCAGAGAGATGTCTCTGGCTCCATCGGCTGTCACCATGCATGTCACACCATGAAAAGGTTGAGCTCCAGCCCATTGCACTTCCATCCCTAAGCCCACCAGTGGGGTCCTTTTCCATCTTGCTGGGCTAAAGCCTGCATAGAAACAGCTTCACACTAAGAGGGACTGTCCAGTCCCTGTGTCTGTCCTCATCCATCTCATTTTCCTCCTCTCTCAGCTTCTTCAGGAGCTATTTTGCCTTTCTTTCCAGCTCACCGATGGGGAAGGCTGCATGGCTTTGGGCCTGGGATTTTCCACTGAAGGAACAGATCCAGTCTCTAGCAATTCCCCATTGATCACCACTTCTTGAGATCTGTCACTTAGCCAACTCTTAGCTCATTCAACATGTGCTCCACTGATGTGTGGTGCTTTTTTTCTCCCCACTGGAATGCCACGCTGTACAAATCTCTTACTTTACAAGCACGTTGCATGTGCAGTTCTGTTTATGAACCAACCTTGTGATCTAAAAGAATGTAATCAAGTTGGTACAAGACCCCTTTCCCATAAAACCACATTGACTGGCATTTATTATTTCTCTTCTTTATGCTTTCATGAATCAGATTCGAGATCAGACTGTTATTATTAACCATCAGCCTGTTATTATTAGCCTGACATCACCCCTCGATATGTCTGGCCTACAAAGGCAGTTGAGCTGCTCAGCAGGCTCCTGAGGCTTAGGACCATATTAGTACGGGTACTGGTGACCAGAAGATGCTGGCCCATGCATCAAAGCCTTTGCATCTTCCAAGGAACCGAGCTCTAATCTTGCTTTGGTTGAGCCTGAAATAGCTGCTCTACATCCAAGAATCATTTTCCTTGTTGCATTCTAAAGCTCAGGTAGAAGATAGATGTAATGGCAGCTTCTAAGTCCACATGGACTCACTGCATCTTCCTATGGCCTTGCACTGTGACCAAGGAGAGGAGGTGGTTGAA
The DNA here is from genome assembly GCA_026283785.1 of Coracopsis vasa. Taxonomy (NCBI): domain Eukaryota; kingdom Metazoa; phylum Chordata; class Aves; order Psittaciformes; family Psittacidae; genus Coracopsis; species Coracopsis vasa. Next base: position 5,511 of record JANHGB010047611.1, read on the forward strand.
TGGAGCCTGGCAGGATACCCCAAGGAGCTTGACTCACCTCTCTGAGCTGCTGGAGATGCACAATGATGGTGATCCTGCAACCCCCTTTCTGTGTGAGAGCAGCGTGTTGAGGTCTTTGTCCCTGCAGGACAGCAGGGATCAGGCTGGGTGTGAAGCTGCCCCTGCCCTGAGATGTTTAGGAAGCAGCAGCACCATAGAACATCAAACCCATGCCAGTATCAAGGGGTGAAGTAGATGATCTGCTGAGACCACACCATCAAACCCTACCTGTTTCCATACAGACCCTCATGTTGCCCTATCTTAAGCTCTGTTTGGAAAGCAGCTACCCTTATTTTATCCCATGTGTGCAGCTCAATCCACAACACACGCTTGAATCCCTGATCCACTGTGTCCCCTGGAAACCCCTTAAACTTCAGTGTAAAAGGGAAAAGGACCTGGTACGAAGCCATATCCTGGTGCTCAGTTCCATCACCTTCTTGCTCTGAGCTCACACCCACCCCAGCCTTTTCCTCTCGCAGCCTGTGCTAGCATAAAGCATTTGCACGCTATAAACCCCGCCAGCACAAAGAGCCAGCTGCCCACCCATGCTCTCAGCCACCAGCATAGAGGATCCCAGTCCTTAAGGACGCAGCCTTGAACAAAAGCCAGGGAAATAAACCAGCACAAAACAAGCTCCTCTGCAGCCTGACCTTTCATTGTCTGTCAGGGGCTGCCAAACCAAACTGCGCCGCGGGTCCTTCCCACTCCCTGTATCGCATCCGAGATTGCGGCTCACGCGGTCGCATTGTGTCATTGAGTGTCCCCAGGATGATAATGGGGGGGATCCTCAGGGCAGCATGGCTGGATTCCTGTGCCTTCATCCAGGGAAAGGGGCCCTGGGTGGGAATGACACCAGTGTCAGCTGTGGTGCAGGGTGGGATCTGCAGTTTCTGGTACATAGGGATGAGATCCTGGTATATGGGGCAGAGAGCAAAGGTTGAAAAGCATCCACAGCCCTTCAGGTCTGACCACATTGGAAGGACCAGAGGGTTTGAATCCTGTTCTCTCCTCCAGGATCCATTTGTGCCACTTCAGGAGGAAAAGAAAAGGAAATAATCCCCCTGTGAATGTCTGGTGCCAGCTGCCAGAAGAAAAGCTTGGCTCAATCTGTGCTTGCCTTTCTTTTGCTGCCCTTCGCATTTCCCCCCGCTCCTAAGCCTGAGAACTCCTGAGGACATGAGCTGAGCTCCAGCATCCAAGAGCCCTTCTCCTGGATGTGGAAAGCTGTGTCCTCCCTGCCTGCGAGCACACAGCCAGGGCCTGTCCACATCAGACAGAGCTGGCTGCCTCTAATTAGCAGCGGGTGATAAATCCAGAGGGGAGATGACAACCCAGCGGGATGAATCCAAGCATCCTGCCCTTTCAATTCTCTTCCTCCCATCACACACAGCCAGGCTTGCCAGTCCTATCATCTCCTGTGGCAACAAGCCATCCATCCAGGATGGGGAATGAACACGATGCCTGTGTGTGCAGCCCCATCTGATGGACTAAGTGAATGGGGCATTTGCTTTGTGCACTCCTGTTGGGAAGCAAGGGATGTCCTGGCCTTCCTGTGCTGCTGATGGTGGAAGGAGATTCCATGAGGTCTCCCCTGTTTGACAATGGAGGGCTTCAGAGACATTGGCCAGTCATGGACATGCAGTGTTAACTGTCCTGGGACCCTACACCAAACACTGCTTTGAGCAGACAGCTTAGGTGAAGAACCATCCCTCTCATGGTTTGCTTCAATCTCTCCTACAAAACAGGCTGTTGCAGTTGGGATTTGTGGAAATGTGTGTCCTGCTGTGGACAGCCGGGAGAGGTGATTCCTGGCTTCCATCCCTCTATAGTCCAGCCCAGCACAGAGACTGGGAAGGGCTTTTAATGCTAGTGTGCCATGCATGAGGCTGCATGGAGACCCCTGAACAAATACCTGGGGGATGTCAGTGCGAGCCCTAGCACTAGTGTGACACACTAGTGGAAAGGGACCAGGAACATCAAGAAGAGGGGGATGAATCCAAGGAGATTTGGAGCAGGACAATGGCAGAATACAGGATTGCCTGGTCTTTCTGCCATCCTTCTCGTCCACAGTACAAGGGGACAGACCATGCCTGCAGACTGATGCATCAGCTGGGTGGCACATCATGGCCAAAGCTGTGGTCCACTTTACCACCCATCCCAACCCATCCCAATGTCTCCTGCTCACTGTACATCCGTGCCCCTGCCCCAGTGTCCCCAGCCAGAGTAAGGCCTTGATGACCCAAAATGCCATCTCTGCACATTTCCATCTGGGATTGCTGCTGGTTTAGGACCTTTTATGTCGGGGTTGGATGGGCAGAGGCAGGCACCAGTGTAAAGGGGCTCCCATAGTGGAGAGACACAGCTCAGCCCATTTTTCACCCATGATTTCAGCAAGTCTCTGCCTTGCATCCTGCCAAGCACAGGGAGGGCCCCCTCAGTGCTACTGCCCAAGGGCAGTGGCTGCTTTTCCCCTGCAAATCTGGAGGGAACATAATGTCCTTGAGGGCTCTTTTACTCAGCATCGCTGGGGTTGAAGCTGCCTGGGATGGTTCACATAAATCTTGCTTCTTTAAGGAAAACAAGGGGGAAAAGCTGGGGTGTGGTGTAAAAATTCTGCCAAGAGCATCCCTGCTGTGCTTGCAAAGCTTTCCCTGGTGTCTTGCAGCCCTGCTTGGTGATTGGCACTATTGGGAGACCATAAACCATCACTGGTGTTGGGGACCGCCAGCCCCCGGGGGTGATGGAGAGCAGTGTCTGCTCTGCAGACCTACACAGGCTGCTCTGAACCCAGCCCTGCTGCTGGCTGGGGTGGATGAGTTGTGAATTCATCCCCTTCTGAGGAATAGAACAGACTCACGACTGTTTGTCAGCTCTGCACCCCTGAAAGGGAAGTGTGGACCTCAATGGGGAGTTTCTTCACAGCCTTCTACAGTCGTGCTTTGGTTTGTGCTGCATTTCCCATTGCATCCGATTTCCTTGCAAGGGAACTAGAAGCGGAGAGAGGATGTAGGAAGATGCAAGCTTCAGTTTGGGCTTAGGTGAGGTGGGATGCATGTTGGAGAGAGGAGGAAAGGAAGAGCTGCAAGATGTGGTTTCATAGTGATGCCCGGTTGTGCGCAGGGACACCTAACTCAGAGCTGGAGGCTTGTGGAGGCATTTCAGATCCTACTAGCAACCTGGGGACACAAACATCACTCTCAGTTTTAGGGGGAGGCAGTAGGTGAGGGTATGGATGCAAAGCTGGTGGCTTGGTATATTGTACATCTTTGACTCATCCACTGCTCTGCTGGTAAATCAGTGGTAAATCACTGCTCTATTGGAGCAGCCTGACTCATTCCCTCATGTCTGCAGGCATAGATGCTCCCTCATGTCTGTGTTTTGCTCTATAGAAGGGTCTCTTGGAACCTGGAGGAGAGCAGATTTGCTAGGGATGGCGGAAGGGCCCTGTGCATACCAAGCATTATTGTCGTGTTAGGTCTCAGCTGTGAGAGAACCAAGGCAGTGCCTATCTATCTCCATCAGGTCTCACCATATGGTATTGGAGGCATTGTTACCTTGGAGGTAAAGAAGACAAGTTCAGCAAGCTGGGAGATGTCCCCTCTCATCTGAGAGTGCCCCAGGACCAGAGGGAATATTGCCCAGCACTGTCAGAGACACACTACAGACTCACTCCATCCCTGTCCCTCAGCCCCATGCTGAGTGTCAGGAGCAAGTAGTTACAGGAGCTTCTTCCTGAAATAACTTTGCTGTTGTCTTTGGAGCTGCTGGACCAAACCCTTCCTGGATGAAATCTGTCGGGACCAGCCCAAGCAATTACTCCTGGATACTGGATGCTGGCTGTTAAGAAGTCTATCTGTCTCCAGATCAATGGTCCTAGAAGGATGCACAAGTGAGATTGCTCTTCCAAACATCTTCCAAGAGGAATCCCACATCACCTAGGGAACACATTACTTTTACTGAAGCCACACATCTCACCATCTTAGGTAAAGTATTCCTCATGGAGTGCAAAGGTCGGGGAGCTAGGAGCTGTCTCCTGATGGATATTTATTAGTAGTAATGTACAGAAGGTGGTTTTCCCAGGCTTGGATCAAACACCATCAGCAACATGCACTCCAAATGAACAACAGCTGAGCAAAATGTCCAACTACCCTTTCAGTTTACAATGGATGTTTAGGTGGTACCTAAACTAAACTGGATAATGGGAGCTGAAACCCATGAGCTACCTCATGAGCTTTGACTCAGGTCCATTTCTCCTGTAAGTCATTTGGGCTTATTTCTATCGTGTCACTATTTGAGGAGCTTATATCGAAAACATGGGCCCACCACATGGTAAAGCAGATAGATGTGAGTAAAGACCTTTGATTTTGGGGGCCTTTATCTTAAATACACAATTTGAATGCTCTTGGGAGTTTTTCTCTGCTTTCTTCCATTGTAAATGGAACGGATAATACTGTGTTCAGAGGCAGCCATATGAGGTGCTGGCTTATTGGGCTAATAATTACCATGAAGAGATTAACAAAGGGCAGATATTTGAATGGTTGTTTGAAGTCCTATTTCTGGTTAAACAGCAGGAAGGGTCGAGTGCCTTGACTTGTGCACCAGCCACTCATTGGATCCATAGGATTTGCATTCCCTGTGTTCCTGGACTAAGTTCACAAATATTTACAGGCTGAGGCTGTGATTCAGCAGAGCTGTGTGCTTAGGTCTCCTTGGCCTCAGCAGCGCTTAAATGCAACCCTGTGCAACTTGCTATATTTAAGGACCTTGGATTTTGTTGGATAACAAAGACAACGTGTGTCATTGCCAAGCTAAGGGTCACCGAGTCACATTGCTGGCTGGAACAGAGCTCTTTGTCCCTTTTTTCTCTCTTAAATGTTGAAATAGAATCATTGAATCACAGAATGGTTTGGGTTGGAAAGGACCTTAAGAACATCCAGTTCCACTCCCTTGCCATGGGCAGGGACACCTCACACTAGACCATGGCACCCAAGGTTCTGTCCAACCTGGCCTTGAACACTGCCAGGGATGGAGCATTCATCACTTCCCTGGGCAACCCATTCCAGTGCCTCACCATCCTTACACTAAAGAACTTCTTCCTTATATCCAACCTGAAGTTCCCCTGTTTCAGTTTGAACCCGGACACTAGTTGATTAGGTGATTTTCACATGTGTTTGCCGGTTTTGTGCGCCAATATCATTGATTTTGTCTGAAATTCTTTCAACCTGGATTCCCAGTTTGCAGCGTTCACACTTTTTGATTTGCTTCGTTGCGGCAATCAGGAGATCTTCTCACATCCACCGGGTGAAGAAAGATTGGTGAGAATGTCCCTTTTGTGAGTGAAAACGCAGAGGGACTCACTCAGAAGGTGGTCGGGAGGGTCACTTCTCCCCAGGACTGCTTCATCTCTCATAAAGCACCTCAGGAGATCAAACCCCCCCTTCTATTGTGTGTGCATCTCTTTTTCCCTTGCTCTTGCACTCCCTCTGCTGATCCAAATGATCTGCTGGAACAGGGAAGTGCTGCTGCCAGGGCTAAGCAAATACAGGGTGAAACCAGTTGTACAGCAAAAATATGCACCAGCTCATCCCAGATGGAAATTACCTGAAGTTCAGGGGGTAGAAGGACCAAAAACATAGTGAGAAGTGGAGATGTGGCAAGTAAAGTCTGAAAGGCAGCCCCAGCCTGAGGGTTACCTTCTTCAAACCCCAAATCCCTCCGCTTTAAAGCTTCCATCTCAGGACAAGCTCAAAAGTGGGACCAGCTTCTGCAATGGGCAAAGAGCCCGCCGAGTGTTGTCTGAGGTAGACCTGAGCTCCCTCTTCACTCCTGGAGGTCATAGGACTGATGGGATGATTCAGGCTAGGAGGGACCTCAGAATGTTTCTGAAGCAGAGCCAGCTTCAGCAATCAGCCCAGGTTGTTCAGAGCTTTCCTCAGTCTGGTCCTGGAAACCTCCAACAATGAGGACCACAAAACCCATCCCAGTGTTTGACATCTTCACAATCCAGCCCCCATCCAAGACAGCACCAAAGTCTTGAGCTGGCACAGCCAAGGCTGTATCACGTGGACACATCTTCACATCAGCCTTTGTCACCACTAAAACTAAGTTCTAGGTGCAGAAGAGCAGCTCAGCTGAGCCTCTGGGAACAAGCATGTGCCTGGGTTTATAAAGCAAAGTTTCCAACCCCCTTTCCTTGGTGCACTCACAAACCAAACCTATGGTGTCCAGAACTGGAAAACCAGACCTCCAGTAGTTTTAAGATACATTTTGGCCATGGCTGGTACTGTCTCACCTTAGCAAGTCAGGCCCATAGGACCCATTTCCCACCACTGATATATGCACTATCAGTAGAGAAAGGAGGTAATGAAGGGCTTATATCAGTGTCAGCAGCTTTCCCTTGCAGCTGGAAGCTTGAGGGACCCTTTGCATGGTATCACAGAATCATAGAACCATAGAATGGTTTGTGTTGGAAAGGATCTCAAGATCATCCAGTTCCAACCCCCTGCCATGGGCAGGGATGCCTCACACTAGACCATGTTACCCAAGGCTCTGTCTAACAGAGTGAGATGTGGACAGGAGTCAGCTATCCCCTCCTCCATCTCTTCACAGAATGAAGCTGTCCACTGCTCCCTTTTCCTCCCCCAGCTCAGGTAATGGTGGCTCTTTGCAGCCCAAAATACCTGAGAGAAGATGAGGTAGCGAAGGATTCACCTTCCTACACCCTCTCCAAACCATGACCGAGGACACATAGAATCACAGAATGGCTAAGGTTGGAAAGGACCTTAAGATCATCCAGTTCCAACCCATGTCTGTCACTCACCCTCCTCTGTGGATGCATCTTGGTCCTTTGGGGTGAACTTTGGCTCTTCACTGGGTACCTACCCCTCGAAACAACAAACCCCAAGTAAGAAGCCTCATTGCATTGTTCAGCTTTGGAGGCAAGCTCCATAGGCCAGAAGAAACATAACCCACAGGGGTTCAGTCAACATTTCCCCAAACCACTTTGCCTTTCATAAGCCTAAGAGATAAGAACTAACGGGGCTGCTGGGAAGCAGGGGAGAAGTAGAGAATTGCTCCATGTGTCCTTTTGAAGGTCCCCAAAGGAAAAGGTCCCTGACAAGGAGTTTATTTTCATTAGAAATGACAGGCCCAGCTCAACCAGTCAAATAAACAAAGCAAGTCTGGAGAGCAGCAAGTGCAAAAGGTCCTGGGTTATTTATAAAGGGCTTTTAAGTATATTAGGCCTAACACCAAGATAAATCAACCCTGCCAGGATTCCAGAGGCATATCACATGTGGCTCTAGCTGTTGTCAGCTTTGTGCTGGAATATATTTAGTGCCACGTTATCTTCCAAACCTTCCCTGCTTTTTCCCTAGTGACTGCCCTTTGAAAATGAATACGCTGAGACCAGACACGGGGTCCTGTCTCCAGTCATATGTTGACCAGCTCAGAGCCTTCAGAAGAGTTTGAAGTGTTTAAATCTCATTGCATTCAACAGGTATTTTGCTGCCCAACATGAACCTCTTCAAGACCAGGTTTGCTCAAGCCAACAGGGTTTTATTCTGAGACAGTTCAATGCAGAAGGTCACCAACTCCTACCACTGTGAACTTCAGTTCGAGTAAATCTGAGGGATTACTTCTGAGCTGGTCAGAAGGAAGATGAGGATGTTTGGGATCTCCTGGGACTTGTTCACATGGCCAGTTGAAGACCCTGCAGTCCAACTGAATAAAACACGAGTGATTTGTGGAAGGGACAGCAGGGGTTGGCCCTGTTGCCTCTGGCCTTTGGGATGTAGGACTCTGGGAATCAAGGCAAGCAATGGAGATGAGAGGAAGGCTCAGGGTAAAAGCTGGCTCCTTCTCTTTAAGAGCTGGGCCCAAAGTTCATAGAGAAGCTGGAAGAAAAGTTCTAGTTCACCTAAGACACAGAAATACCTTACTTGCTGGCAACCAGCTCTTGGGGCTTATAGGGATGCTGGGGAGGGACTCTTCATTAGGGACTGTAGTGATAGGACAAGGGGTGATGGGTTAAAACTTAAACAGGGGAAGTTTAGACTGGATATAAGGAGGAAGTTCTTCACTGTGAGGGTGGTGAGGCGCTGGAATGGGTTGCCCAAAGAAGTGGTAAATGCTCCATCCCTGGCAGCATTCAAGGACAGGTTGGACAGAGCCTTGGGTGACATGGTCTAGTGTGAGGTGTCCCTGCCCATGGCAGGGAGGTTGGAACTCGATAATCTTAAGGTCCTTTCCAACCCAAACCATTCTGTGATTCTAAGATTCTAAAACAGAATAGCATATTGTCTCCCATATGAAGTGAAGCATAATAATTAACAGTATTAATTGGGGTTTTTTTAATAGTATGTAAGACAATCAATTTTGAAGCTTACCTCTCAGCAAAACAGACAATTCAATCTCTGTGAAATTTCACTTCAAACAGGTTTCTGGGGTGACAAAAGACAGAACCTGGCATATCCAGGTGACTTATCTGCTTCCACATTTACCTTTTGAATGCCTGCAGTACAGCCACAGTGGAGGAATTTTTCCTTATGTGTGAACAGAAGTGATGATACTGCCTGTCAAAACACACCACGGAAGTACTGACTTACATTAATACGGGCACAGCTCAAAGCAGGTAGCCACATGCCATTTTGTTACTATTCTTATTCCCTGTCACCACCTTCAATGGCCCCATTCAGTACTGGAAGTGCTTGGCTCTTCCAAACAATGTGAAGCACACTGGTTTATGAGCAGCAGGTCCTGACAGCAGCAAGGATATCTCTCAGCCATATCTTGGTCCTGTGACAAGCAGGACTCTGTGATCCCACAGGTGGTTCAGCAAGCAGAGTCTGCAAAAACCTTCCTAGTGAGGGGTCAGGAGTTTGCCTTGCTGGGTCTGCAGCCCTAGTTCATCTCAGAAGAGATTGAGAGCATTGAGCTTCTTGTTCAGCGGCTGCTTGGTCACTCAAAAGTCCTCTATTTCAAGATGGTTGCTAACCACTTCAAATGGAAGAATAGTTCTTTGGTAGAAAGCCTCCTGAAACATGGTCTTACTTTATGCTAATGGCTGTGTAGGCCCTGATGCAATCCTGAAATCTGTGGGGAGGGCTCTTACTAGAAGCAACAGTACAAATACATACAAAATAATAGTGACTTATTCACAGTATTTCTCAAGACAAAAAAACCATTATATACTACTAGCACATGCAGTCTTCTTAAAGAAGTTGTTAGAAATCAAATTCATTTGTTCCTACTCCCCAGTGTATTTGCTGCAATAGCAGCGATTCAGATTTTCTGGGGTTTAAAATAATGTACTGGTTTTGGCTGGGATAAAGCTCATTTTCTTTGCAGTAGTTTGAATGGTGCTATGTTTGGGATCTGTGACCAAGCCGGTGTTGAGTACATGCTATTGCTGAGCTCTGCTTACACAGCATCAACGCCTTTTCTGTTCCTCATGCTGCCCCTCCAGCATCTAGGCTGAGGATGGGCAAGAAGATGGGAGGAGACACAGATAGGATGTTGATCCAGATTGACAAAAGAGGTATTCCATGCCATAAGATGTCACGTTCAGGAATAAAAGCTGGGGGAAAGAAGGATGAAGGGGTGACATTTGGAAGTATGGTGTTTGTCTTCCCAAGTAAGCATTGAGCCTGATGGAGCCCTGCTCTCCTGGCGACGGCTGAACACCAGCCTGCTGATGGAAAGTAGTGAATGGATTTCTTATATTTGCTTGGCTTGCACGCACAGATTTGCTTTAGTTATTAAACTGTCTTTATCTAAACCCATGAGATTTTTCACTTTTACCATTTCAGTTCTCTCCTTTATCCCACTGTGGTGGGACCGAGTGAGTGGCTGCGTTGGGCTGAGCTGCCTACTGGGGTTAACCCACAACAAATAATGATTGTTCTACATGTATGAGACACACATCACCCCCAAAAGCTGAAGAACTTAACCAAACACTTCTGGTTTTCTTACCCTCCACTGACTTCTTGGCTCCATGCACCCTCAGAATTTAACTATACACTTTACAAAATGTGGAAATCAGGCTTCAGCTGTTGTACTGTCAATTTCTCAAGCTATGGGCCCAGATAACATAACCTCCTTTAATCTGGTCGCTCTCCTTATACATGGAAGTATCAGATCACACATTTTTGCCACAGCAGTTCAGCACAAGTTCATGTTGAGTTGCTAGTCTCTATGCCCTTTACAAAGAATTGTCCAGGGTAACATCTCCTATTCTTCATGTATAAATATATTCTCTTGCAAGATAACATCACATTTGGGTGGAAACTTTAATCCATTTGAATACAAATTTTCATAATATGCATGCTCATTTTTTGTCTGCCCATAAAGCAGCCAAACACAAAACCTTTGAAAAGCCAACCTGGATAACAATTTTAAACAAAGCTTACATATTTCAAGGAAAGAATTTAGCACATCTATTTTTTATAAACCACTTCTCACTAATGTCAACTAAATTCCTTTTGGCTTTTACATGCATACCGTTATCAGCTTGTCCGGTGTTCTGCTTGGCTAACAGCCCTGTGGAGAATCAGATCCATTTTCTAAAATCAGACGAGCCTTGCTTATTAATTAATTGGACAAAAAGCATCAGAAGTAGGGGAGGAAGGCTTCTAAACCCGGTAACAGTTTCTGCTCATGTCTACACATGACTGCAACACAATGAGACACGGCTAAGAAGGTCAAGCATTTATGTAGTTCTTGGACGGAGCTGTCAAAGGTTTGTGCAGGCAAAACTAGTATCAGAATGTGGGAATATGAAAATGAAATTGCAGAAATAGTTACCTGAACTTTATCATGGGAGAAATCCTAACCTCTCCTTCTGTAATAGCATACCTATTTGGTAATAAATCCGATGCTATTCTAACTGTTCCACTGAATGGCAAAGGTGGCTCAAAGTACACCTACTACCCATCCTTTCAGCTATGTTTTCATTTATGCTGACACAGACATTAAAACCACTTGATCAGTAGTACATTGGTCATATGTCTGAGTGTGTGGTTCTACAGAAATCAAACCAGCACTACCCAGAGGGTGACAATATATGGCTGCAAAGAAACACAGGAACAGCGAAAATGTACAACTATTTGAATTAGAATTAGCCTTGCCTCCAAGCAAAGCATTCCCTGTAATGGACTCCAATGAGCCCAATGGGAATTAGTGAAGGTTTTTTTCCCCCAACTGAATCCAGAGTCAATTTCAATTAGAATTCATAGCCCAAAGCATCACTGTTACCATCACTGCAAAATCACATTACAAGAGATGGCACAAGTTACTCAAACTGAGATTCAAAGTCTGCCACAGTTTCAAGCAGGCGACTGTAATTACAGTGTATTACTACAGGCTGTGAGATTAAATTACACATTTAAAGTTGGTGGAGGTTTCTAGATTGAAAAGAGATGTTAGATGCTAACAAAGCGACTTTGGCTGTAGTCAGGTAAGAAGAGTAACCATAAAGTGGTTATCATGTCATATATATATTCATTTATTGGTAAGAACCAAGACAAAGTTTAGAATAAGTTCTCCGTGAAAAAGCTTTCCCTTTGATCGAATATACATTGCCTTTGCAACAGTAATTCCTTAAAAACACAGAACAAGCCTCCTCGGAAAAGGAATTACTGGGAAACTTCTGGCTAAGTCAAGTCATTGACATTACAAGTTATTTTCACAAGTTTATTAGCTTCAGGCTATAGAAAGTAGAAGATGTTAGCTATTTATTCAGTACCACAGGATGAAAAAGCATAAATTCAGGAAAGTTTATTAGGGTAGAAAATAAAGCCAACCATTTTCAGAAGTAGCCTAACATAATCGTCCCAGTTTAGGATATCAAGCACACCTAGCGAACCTCTAAAAACCCTACCCCTCAGTCAATTCCTTTTGCATACAGAATCCACACTGAGGACTAAATGCATGCCAATTCTTTGAATTTGGAGGAGTTTTTTATTACTTTGATGACTTTATCAGCATTTAATTGAAATGAAACTTCTGGTTTTTTAGTTTTTTTTAGAAGAACCACACATCTTGTTTCTGAAACTAAAGGAGCAAATGTTTCCATTCCAAAACAATGGCGGGTCAACATGAGAGAAATAAAAATCCATCACTTAATTCTGCAGGAAGTTAAATAATCCAGTAAGAGGTAAAAGGCTTTTGTTTTTTCTTCTTTTTTCTAAACAAAGCAGGTAAGAAATGCCTTCAGTCAAAGCAACTCCAATGGGATTTACTGCTTCTTGGGTTTTGTTTTTATATATTTGATTGTGTCTCATTCAGTTGTTTGGTTTGGGGGGTGTTATTTATTTACTTATTTTCCTCATTTTATTGTTCAGAGTTGAAGCAGGTTGTGGTTTTAAGAACCACAAATACAGCACAAATTCTTCATTGCTGTGGTGGTGATAAAATGATGGTTTATGTAGTCTTAGAGGTATTAAGTATAAAATACAATTCTATTTTATACCTCTTATATTTTAGTGTATTAGGAAATACACTAGCAATCTCCCATTGATATATGTATGATTTTACAGAGATCACAGAATCATAGAACTGTTTGGGTTGAAAAGGACCTTAAGATCATCCAATTCCATCCCCCAGTCTAGTGGGACCCCTCACACTAGACCAGGTTGCCCAAGGCTCTGTCCAGCCTGGCCTTGAACATTGCTGGGGATGAAGCATTTACCACTTCTCTGGGCAACCCCACCACTAGTAAAGAACTTGTTCCTTAAATCTAACCTGAAAAGATATTTCATAATGATAAATTATTAAATCTTGATTTATGATAGGTAAGAGTTTACTGAAAATACACTTACGTTGAACTATGCATTCCCTGGAATTTCTGTTTTGATCAGCCAATGGCTTTGTCATCTCTAAGTCTCAGCAAGAATGCAGAGCAGGTTTATCGAGCAACTACTTAATCCCCAGCATTTCTCTGAAAAACATGAAGCAGAAAATCAATTAGTCTCAATAGTGCTCACAGAAAGAGAAAATCAAATGACAGTAAGGGCAAAACAGTTGCAGAAAGTACTCAAAATGATGGAAAAAAAGATTGTTTCTCATGCACTGTTTTGAAACTACTCTTTTCATCAGAGACAAATCACTTCCACCTTCAAAACTTAGCATTAGCAGTTCTCTATTTTACTTAATAGAAGCTATAATTCATATTGGCAGCTACTATGATATGTTTCTTTGGATGCAGTTCTCACTGGAATCATTTTTGGAATAAGTTACAACATGACAGCAAGGAAAACATTAACTGAGTCCCTCAACACTGCACACCAAAGGAAAAAGACAGGAAAGGCTTTTTTACCAGGGTAAACAACAGAGATCCTGGCCAAATTGAATGTAAGCCAACAGTATGCCCTTGTCATTCCTTGCCAAGGAAAGGTAATGGTATCCCGGGCTGCATTAGGTAAAATACTGCCAGCAGGACAAAGGAGGTGATCCTGTCCCTCTGCTCAGTGCTGCTGAGGCTACACCTGGAGTGCTGTGTCCAGTTCTGGGCCCACCAGTACAAGAGACATGGACATACTGGAGAGAGCCTAGCAAAGGGCCATGAACATATAGTACTTGTGAACGTCAGTATAAATAGTGGATCCATATTCACCTTTCTCTGATAGATCGCTAGCTAAAAGGTTTATCAGTAGTGACAGGACAAGAAGCAATGAGCACAAATGGAAACAGGGGGGGCTGAACACAAGGAAACACTTCTCTGTTGGGAGGGTGACAAAAGGCTGTGACAGGTTGCTCAGAGAAGTCGTGGAGTCTCCCTCTTTGTGTGCACAAAAGCTGTCTGGATACATTCCTGGGCCACCAGGTCTCTGTGGCCCTGCTTGAGCAGGGATGGTGGACCAGCTGACCTTTAGAGGTGTCTTCCAACCTCAACCATTCTGTGATTCTGGGACTGCTTCTGTAGCTCTAGGATATATGAATTCCATTACTATACAATAATTTTAGATGATCAACACAGTAGTGATTTAATACGGGATGTTTGTTCCTCCACAAGCTGTTGTTCTTGAAAATTTGGTCTATAAGAAGTCTAAAGAGAGCTGCAGTACCCAGGTTAATTGTGCCTCAGGCTTTTCAAAAGAAGATAATCCATTTATCTCCTTTTAAACAACTGACTACCAGAAGATGCTCAAGTATCTGGTATTTCACTTATTTCTAGCAGATCTGTTAATATCCTCAATTAAACAGGAAATTTCGAATAGCATCTAGTCCCATCATGGCTTTGTAGTCTTTACTATCTTACCAAAAAGACCATTGAACAAGTTGACAAATCACCAGTTGCAATGTGTTCAATGTGATACTGAATATTCCAGTCCCTTAAAATCCTACTGCTGAAGTGTCAGCAAGCAGGGAAATTTTAGGCTAGATTGCACAAGTCTCAGCATTAAAACCAGACAGTTCAAACATGTACAGCAACAATCAAAACCATCCACTCTAAGTCTTTCTTTGTAGCTTTCTATGGAAATTTGCAAGGCTTTATGGGATGCAATTTGCCTGGTGAAGAGTCTGACAGACTTAGCAATAATATATTTGGAAAAGTCATTTTCTATCATGGCAGATAATGAATAGTTTAGGATTTCTCAAATATCAGTAGCAGTTGCCGGATGAAGATGCTATCTTCTATTTGTGGGATATTCAGGATGCTGACAGTTAAATCGTTCCTCCTACAGCTATGATGAAAACCAGAACATCAGCTCAGATCCAAGACAATCTCTCATCTTCTTCCTGATTAAACAGAAACATAAACAAACTCTATAAAGAACCATGCCCCACTCTTGTGTAAAGCCACTGAGAAGTCCAATTACTCGAGAACATGTAATTATCCAGAATGGAACACGAGATGCAAATGGGACAATGAAGAGCTCAGTTTTTCATGTGGGCATTTTGAAGTTCAACACATTTTTTACATGTATAAAATAAGAAGCATTTTCTTTACTTTTTTCACAGCACTGACAGTATGTGGTATTCAAGAAGGCTAAGGCAGCAGGAGTCCTAAAATTAGCCTGACTTTTTGCCACAAAATCCTTATGTAACTTTAATGACTTGTCTGGTTCTGGCTGGGATAGAGTTAATTTTCTTCATAGTAACTGGTATGGGGCAATGTTTTGGGTTTGTGACCAAAATAGTGTTGATAAGTCAAGGACTTCCTGCTGGCTGCATCTTCTATGCCACAACCTTAATGTCAAACCAGCATGTCATAGGCAACATCAAGCCAGGCAAAGCTGCTAGAGTACCTGACACTAAGCATGTATGTGCATAACCACAACACCATGTAGCACGAGCTTCAGCAGGGCTTGCCTGAGCAGTACTTGGAGGTGACATGCCAGTAATACTTTCTGTTCCATCCAGGCTATTCTAAACCTACCTGACCCTACGGGGCCACTTTTTTAGAGAAGACTTTTGAGTAAAGTTTAGATTGATGCTAATCAGTTCCACTCAGAAGTACAAAAGAAATAATACCCTTTAATAAAATGAAAAGATCCAAGGGAGAAAGTACTGAGTTTTTCCTTCTCACATTGTAGACAGAGAGAGCCAATCTTGAAATGGAGAGGAAAAAAAAGTTCTTTTAGCAGCTAAATTCATTATCCCTTTTTCCAGCTATTTTTGACATTTCTTTTTGAGCAGTTAACATCTGAAATACTCAGTTACTCTGTTTCATCTTGCACCATCCATAGCTTTCACATAGCTTTCACCTCTCTATCAAAACCGTGGTGCTATGCTATGGGATAAAAGAGCATTGTTCCCACATTCTATTACTGGTTGGCAGGTGAGAAAAATGCCTAGTAAGAAGCTCACACAAATTGGAAAGAATACTTAAAAGGCACTGGAAGCCTGAGCTAAGCTTTAACTGTTTTTTCAGCAGCTGTGATCTGTAGGCTTTGTCTTCAGCCAACGTCCACTCAAAGTGAACAGGCCTAAAAAAAGCCCCTCTGCAATAAATAGATACCTCATGGAGATATTCTAGCCAGCAAGTCTCCCCTTTGTGCTTTGAACAAAAGCTGCAGGAAAACCTTGAAAACCCCTCCATGAAAGATAGAAGGAAATGGGAGATTCTTTCTTTTCCCCTCCTTTCTCAGTGAGCAGTTTCTCTAGTTTGCCTCACAGATGCTCTATTTTAATAGCAATGTCAGGGCAATTCGGTGCCTGCTCCAAGTTCTGAAGTACGTGTTCTGAAGCCTTACTTTGCAATCCATTTCACGTTAGTCTCGTAAGTAACCTTGTCAAAGAGACATAAATACTTTGCTTGCTCCCAGCACAATGATGACCATCTTTCGGGCAAAGATAGGATGCTGAGAAAAGAAATATATATATACATATTTGTTATATATACAAATGATAATATTTATAGTAGAGGTTAACTGTAAAGCTGAATGCACTCATGCTGGAGGGGTCTCTGTTTATTGTCCCAGATGATGGAAAAAGCCTGGCATTTGAAATTTCAGGGTGAACGGCAGCATTTTAAAATGAATCCAAGTCAGATGAGGTACTGCATGACTGGGGAATCGTAAAGGG
This sequence comes from Coracopsis vasa, assembly GCA_026283785.1. Lineage (NCBI taxonomy): Eukaryota > Metazoa > Chordata > Aves > Psittaciformes > Psittacidae > Coracopsis > Coracopsis vasa. Next base: position 22,077 of record JANHGB010047611.1, read on the forward strand.
CAAGAAGTGATCTTCTCAGCTACAGATCTGTTATTTTGCTCTCAAGACAACGTAAAGCTTCAGAACATTGGGAGATAAATGGCAGATAAGATAATGCAGTATGACTCTACCAGAGAAGGAATATTCTGACACGAGGTACTTACTTTCTTCACTATGACATTTACTTTCATACAGGGAACTAGAAAAAATAATCTCTCTGGACATCTACAAATGTTTCCTATCATGCCAAATGGAAAACTATTGTAAAACCTGGCAAGTATGGGTGTCAGAAGAACTATGAGGTAAATGAGCAACTGGCTGAAGGGAAAGCCCGGAATGAGTTACACTGAAAAAGGAGTTTTGAGATTGTAAGGCTCAAGAATACAATCTGGGACTTACACTTTCATTCAATGATATTGCAATTAATATGCACCCATGAAATTTGCTGGCACTGTGAAACTGGGAAGCAGTCATTACAAAGGAGTCTCGGAGACAGAATAGCTGACCTTGAGGACTGGAGCCATACAAATGGGCTGGACCCCTCTATTACAAAATACAAGTTCACACCCTTTGGAAGAAATAATAAGCTGAGAGCTCACTAACTGCCAGCAGCAGAAGGAATACAATATATGGACTTTAGCTGATTACAGGATATTAATTGATAAAGGTGAACATGGCCATGATTGTAACAAAGACAAATACAATCCATAACCAGGAAAGGAAAAAAGAGAACGTGAACAGAGAAAACTCTTTGAGCCTTCTCTTTATAGGAGAAATTCAGGACATCAAATGAAATTATCAGCATAATGTGCAAGAATATACATTTTCACAGTCTTCATAATTAATACTGTGGATTTGACTGCATGAATTAATTCTGTGTGATGTCTTATATGTCAGAAATATAAAAGGACTATAAGATTGTGGAACTGGATGCAATATTCCAAGGGAGACTCTTTTTCCTATGGTCTTGAAGTCATGTACTTTCCACAAAGGGAGTTTCAACACATGTACTAAATAATATTTCTTTTTTCTTTTCATGTATTTGGGTAAGAGAGCCCAGTTTCCTTATTCCACTCCTCTTTACAACCCAGCTCTGTTGTGAAGAGTTACATGACAGGTTGTCTGTCATGCATAAAGGCATTCTTCCAAATCAGTCCTCTAAATCATCCTCTACTACACTCACAATACCTACTTTAACCTACCAACACACCCTCTAAGAGGACATATACCCCTGCTGTAGACTTTAACATTTTGCTTTGAATAAATATACCCATGATAATGCTTGCATGAGGGATTTTAATAGATGAGGTTGCAAATTTCCTTCCAAATTGCAGAGCTTGCAAGTACACCCACATGCTTAAGCTGATAAATGAAACGCTTACAATTCATGATTATTATGAACATTTTTAATAAGCCGAAATGCGGAGGAGGACCAAGCAGTTCTGAAGAAGTTAAAGATATAGAACCACTGCTGCCTCCAAGGAATGCTATGGATTTGGGGTTTTGCACTTATCAAGGTTACAACAAACATGGTAAAAGGTCTTCATGGGTAATAACTCCCTTGCCCCTTCTGATCCAAGACTGAAAAGTAAAGAATCATCAGGCTAGAAGTAACTTAGCTCTTCTACCATAAAATCCACACAGCTTCCTGAATCGGCTAACGGGTGCACTTCACATACTTCAGAAACCTCACTCACTTCCATCCACAGTAAATCTTATTTAGTTAGATTTAAGAACTTTAGAAATAGGCCGGAGCCAAAAAGTTTTGGATTTGGAAACAATACTGAACCCATCATCAACGTTTTAGCATTAAACTCTATTGTTAAAATACATCATTACAGTGAAAATGAATTATGTTGATGAAAAAAAATCTGTGTATTACATTACAGCAGAAACTACTGGGTTTTGCTATGTGAGGTCAATTAGTGCATATAGTAAACATACATTTAGGTCCTTTGTGCAATATATGAGGGTACTGATAGAGCAGAACACAGAACTGGAAACAGACTCAGCTAATATTTAGTTGGGAGTTACATGCACATGGTTATATACTATGCATATACATAGTACCAAATCCTATCCTGATCATTAACATTAAAAGTCAAATTCTGCCTTGCCTTTCAAATTCTGCACCTGGTTGTAGTGCAGACTGAGGAGGAGAAAGGGTTAAACATCTTCATTTTTGCTGCAGCCTTCTAGCTGCTTATGCATGCGTAGTAAGTGGAGCACGAAACTGCGCAATCAAGGGAGGGAGGGAGAGAAGGAGGAAGAGAAAAGTTTCCTGAACTATCTTCTACTTTGCCCGCTGTTGAACACAACACACAATAACTTGGTGGGAAACTCCACTGCTGAATTCCAGAATTCATAATTACAAATGGTCACATCACAGATGCTCAAAGAGTTGATCCGATGTCCACTTTGATCACAAGCACACACAAAACAATTCTTAGTACAAATCTTAGCAATGATACTAAGGATAAAGGAAAGGAAGAAGGCACGAAGCACACACCAATTCCTGGATCTCTGTAATAGCAGGGATTTGATAAAATAAAACTCCCAAATGATCTTAAAGGCAACTACAGTCATGCTAGAGAAGAATCTTATAGAATCATAGAATACTTAGGGTTGGAAAGGACCTTAAGATCATCCAGTTCCAAACCCCCTGCAATGGGCAGGGACACCTCACACTAAACCATGTCACCTAAGGCTCTGTCCAGCCTGGCCTTGAACACTGCCAGGGATGAAGCATTCACAGCTTCCCTGGGGAACCCATTCCAGTGCCTCACCACCCTCACAGTAAAGAACTTCTTCCTTATATCCAATCTAAACTTCCCCTGTTTAAGTTTTAACCTGTTACCCCTTGTCTTATCACTACAGTCCCTAATGAAGGGCCTTCCATTAGACCAGGTTGCTCCAAGTCCCATTCAGCCTGGCCTTGAACACTGCCAGGGGTGGAGCATTCACAATTCCCTTGTGCAACCTGTGCCAGTGTTTCACCACCCTCACAGGGAAGAACTTCTTCCTTATATCCAACCTATATCTTCCCTTTTTCAGTTTAAATCCATTATTTCTTGTCCTATCACTACAGTCCCTGATGAAGAGTACCTCTTCAGAATCCTTGTAGTCCCCCTTCAGATACTGGAAACTGCTCTGAGGTCTCCATGCAGCTTCTCCAGGCTGAAGAGCCCCAATGTTCTCAGCCTGGCTTCATACGGGAGGTGCTCAAGCCCCTGATTATTCTCATGGCTTCCTATTGACTTGCTTCAACAGCTCCATGTCCTTTTTATGTTGGGGACACCAGAACTGTATGCAGTACTCCAAGTGGGGTCTCCCCAGAGCACAGTAGAGGGGGAGAATCCCATCCCATGAGTTGGTGCTCATGCTGTGGGGGTGCAGCCCAGCACATGGGGGGGTTCTGGACTCAAGCGAACACCGAAGCCAGGTCATGGGAGCTTCTCCTCACCCAACACCCCCAAGTCCTCGAGACCTGACTGACCCTGGCTTGCCCAAGTGCTGGCAGTCTAGCGGTAGCTCTGCCCTGGGAGCTGTGGTGCTGCGTGGTCCCAGCTCGCCCTTCTCCCTGTGTCTGCAGGTGCGCTCTCCATCGTGCGGGCTCTGAACCGGGAGGAGGTGGTGCAGCACAACCTGACCGTGGTGGCCGTGGACCATGGCTTCCCGCGCCGCTCCGCCACGCAGCTGCTGGCCGTGCTGGTGCTGGATGTCAACGATGAGGTTCCCACTTTTGAGAAACCCGAGTATGAAGCTCACATCATGGAGAACTTGCCAGCTGGCAGCCCCGTGCTGCAGGTGCTGGCCACAGACCGGGACCTGGGTGAGGATGCAGGGCAAGGATGGGCTGCCCAGTTCTGTCAGGGGCCTTTGTGGAGATGCAGCACCTAGGACCAGGTGCACTCTGCTCTCTCACACCTGGTTTGGAGAGCCTCGCTGACCACGGCAGGGATGGATCATCTCCTGGCCTGCAGATGAGTAATGGACTGGATCCTGGGAGAAGCTGAAAATGAAAATAGGGACTGTGATTCCGTCTGCTCCCCAGGACAGTGGCCTTTGTTCCTTGGGGGTTCCTTGGCCTATTTTCCCTTCCACAAGCTGGGCTGGGCTGGCATGTCCCCCCACCACACTTCTCTGTTCCAGCTTTACGTGCCAGGGGTGAGGTCATTTCCCATAGCCTATGTGATGCCTGGGTGAGAAGCATGGGAGGAGGCAGGTTCAGAGCTGCAGCCAAGTAAGGGGCTTCTGGGCTTGCTTCTGGGCTGCTCAAACCATGTTTTTCCATGCAGGTGCCAATGGGCAGGTGTCCTATGGGGGTCTCTCTGGAGGGCCTTTCTCCATCAACCCACAGACAGGGCTCATCACCACCACACACACCCTGGACCGCGAGGAGCAGGAGCAACATGTGCTGATGGGTAGGGCTTTGCTGGGGCACAGGGAATGCACCAGACATAGGGTAGGGAGCACAGGGGGTTGCATGGGGGAGGGCAGGACATGAGCATGGTGGGGGTTTGTGGGGCACACAGGGTGGTTTGAACATGCAGGAATGCTGATAATCCCATGCCTGGCTGCCCCTGGGATTGTGTGGATGTGCACATGAAAGCCTTGATAGCAGCTCCTCAGCAGCAGTGCAGCCTGCAGTGCTCTTGCTATGTTCCTGCAGTCTATGCTCTGGATGGTGGCCTGCCCCCCAACCTCTCCAAGGCAACTGTGCGGATAACAGTAGGGGACGAGAATGACCACGCACCACACCTTGAAAGTGAGTCCTGCTCCGTGGAGGTCCCAGAGAACCAGAGCCATGTGGCACTCTACACCCTGCGGGCCACCGATCCCGATGGAGGCGAGAACGGGCGCCTGGAATACCGCCTGGCAGGTGAGGCCACCAGAGCAATGCGGCTCCTCTTGGCAGCTCCCCCAGCTTGCCTGCATCACCCATGGTGCTTCCTGTTCCACTTCAGTTCTCTTCTACTCCAGACCACGCGTAGCTGCTGCCACTCCTTAACCCTCCAGTTTCTCTGCCCCGAGTAAAAAGCACCCCAGGATCTGGACAGGCTGCACTTCCTTATTCCCCAGGCTCTTGTCTGGTTCCCCAGGCTTGGACTAGTTCCATACCTCCCTTGACTGCTCTGACCTGTTGAACTTAGAGGTTGCTGAGTGCGATCTCTTTACTGAGACCATGCCCTGTGTTATCTGGGGCTCCCTATGGCAGAAGCTCTGGCCTGTAAGCTGTTGGAGCCAGTTCTTAAAGTCACACAGAGTTGGACCAAGGAGGTTCAATCTCACTGGGGCCATACAGAGAAGAATTCACTGTACCTTCCCTGCCAGGCCACACTGGGATGGACTTTTTTTGCTGTCCTTTCTGAGCAGCATAGGGCAGGTCCTTTCTTGTACTTGTTATCATAGAATAACTATGGTTTGTGTTGAAAGGGACCTTAAAGCTCATCCAGTTCCAATCCCCTGCCACAGGCAGGGGCACCTTCCACTAGACCAGGTTATAGTCTTGTTATTCCCTCTCTTTTTCAGATGGAGACCCTGGGCAGGATTTCAGCTTAGACCCATTCTCTGGTGTCCTCTCCACTGCACATGCTCTTGACCGGGAGCAAGTTGCTTCCTACAGCCTCACAGTGGTGGTGCAAGACCACGGCACCCCCCCACGCAGTGCCACCATGTCCGTGCACGTGAAGGTGCTGGACCTCAATGACAACACTCCTGGTTTCACTCAAGCTGCCTACATGGTGGAGGTGCCAGAGGACTTGCCTGTCGGTGCGCTGGTGCTGCAGCTGGTGGCTCATGACCCAGACGAGGGCACAAATGGACAGGTCTCCTACTACCTGGGCAACGAATCCCTTGGCATGTTCCAGGTCGAGCCGCAGAGTGGGCGCATCAGCAGCACCCAGGCGCTGGACCGGGAGCACCAGCCCAGCTACAGCTTCCTGGCCAAGGCTGTGGACTCGGCACCATGGGAGCCCAAGAGCACAGCCGTGCGTGTCACCATCACTGTGCAAGATGTCAATGACCATGCCCCTGTCTTCCTGCACAGCCCACTCACCGTCAACTTGTCCCGCCACACACCACTCAAGCAGGTCGTGGCCACCATGAGGGCAGAGGACAGGGATGCGGGTGCTAATGCCTCCATCCTGTACCGCCTTGCCACCCCCAACTCTGCCTTCGCCATCAACTCCTACACTGGGGATATCCAACTGCTGCAGCCCCTGGGCTCGCTCAGCCAGCGCCAGCGGACGCTTTTCATCCTGGCCAGAGACCTGGGGCAGCCGGCACTCTCCTCAACTGGGGTGGTGGTGATCCATGTGCAGGAAGAGCCCTTCCGCGGGCTGCGCTTTCCCCGGAGCACCAGTGATGTGGCTCTGCCGGAAAACGCTGCCCCAGGTATCGCCTGGGCAGTGTCCAGCAAGTGCTGGGGTGAAATAGGGCAGGACAGGAGGGGAGGTGGGTGCTAGGCTGGCAGTGCTGTGAGAAGCTCAAACAGGGAGCACTGCCTGGTCCTGGGGATCCCCATTATGCTTTGGGTAGACCCAAGGGACTGCGGGGTCTAACCGATGCCCAGGCTGTTCAGGGTGGTAGTTCCTGTGGGATTGCTTGGGGGGATCAGAGGCTATTGGCAGTCACGCATGTCCAGTTACTTCTGGAAGAGCCCCAGGGGTCACAGTGAGACCATGGAGGTGACCATGGGCAGGCCCATGAGTTCTGGCTCCCAGCCCAAAGTTGCGTCCTCAGTGTCCTCGGGCAGAGCTGTGCTCCTGTGGGACAGCACATGCTGCCCTCACACCTCCCTGACCCGCTGTCCACTGAGGCCCTGAGGCTCTGCTGCCCCTTCTCACAGTGCCACTTTTCCACAGGCACTGCTGTGGCGAGCATCCAGGCTGTGCACATGGGGGGCTCATCCGGACACATCACCTACAGTATTGTCAGCGGCAATGAGAAGAAGGCTTTCCTCATCCAGCCCAGCTCAGGTATGGCAACAAGACCACCAGGGCAAGTGGCAAGTGGACAAGTGGGATGCAGCCTGTGCCCAAAGCCCCACTAAAGGGCACAGGAACACAGGCCATGGCTCTGTACCAGTAAATAGTGTTTGTTAGTGTTTGGATATGTACTAAACAGTGTTAACCTGTCATTGTCCAGAGGCTGTTAGCACAGGCTGTTAGTAGTTGGAGAACATACTTAAGTGCCTGCTGTGCACAAGAGCAGGGAATGTCACAGGAGCATCCTCAACTGTGGCACCTCAGGCTCTGCTGCTTCTGTCCCAGGCAGGAACAGCCCTTTGGAAGGCAGAAGGCTGCTGACTGCTTTCTTTGTATTTTCTGGCATCTCATGCAGTTTGTCTGTAAGGATTTGGCCTAGACCAATAGCTGCAGTAGGATGACTTTAGCTTGGAGCTTGTGCAGCAGCATGGGGCTTGACATGGAGCAGCTCTTTTTGAAACAGGCCATACCTCAGATGGTGTCTCCATAGTGGGAGGGCTGCTGCATGCTGCAATGGAAGCACAAGCTGCCTGTGCAGGGTGCAGGGTCTATCACCCAGAGCAAATCACTGTGGCTAGCAAGAAGGCTGCTGGTTTGGAGAGGGCTCAGAAGAGCTCAGTGTTCTACTTCTGTCTGAGAATAGCTGGGTGGGCAGAGGGATAGACTGAGTGCAAGGGAATGAAAGAGAAGAAAGGGGGGTGGGTATGCTGATGCGTCTCTCACCCCCTCTTCACCCGCCCCATCCTGCTGTCCCCTGCTCCTAGGTGCCATCTCAGTCCAGAACTCCAGCAGCCTGGATTTTGAGGCCAGCCCCCGGCTGCGCCTGGTGGTCCAGGCAGAGACAGCAGCTTCCTTCGGCTTCATGGCCATAAACCTGAACCTGCAAGATGTGAATGACAACTTGCCACGCTTCCAGCTGCAGAATTACGTGGCATTCATCTGGGAGTCACAGAGCTACGACTCGCCCGTCATCCAGGTATCCCTGGGGACACACACGGGGACACACACAGGGGCATCAGCCCCCGGCCTGCCTCTCTGCTGGGGTGAGGGGGTGCGCCATGGGCCTGGGGCTGGTGCCTATGGAGAGGTCCAGCCTTTGGAGGGCTGTGGCTTGCAGGGCTCCACAACCACACTGTCAAACCTCTCCTGTGGCTTTGCAGGTCCTGGCAGATGATTTGGATCAGGGAGCAAATGGGCAGGTGACTTATGCCATCAACCAGTCCCTGCCAATGACAGGCTTGTATCACATTGACCCTCAGACTGGCACCATCACTACTGCTGCCATCCTGGACAGGGAGATCTGGTCTCAGACCCGGTGAGTGGAGCCAGACTAACTTGTGCCACAGGTGTGAGGGGCATAGCTGTGGAGCAGCATCCTCAGAGATACTGGCACCAAGCAGCGATTGATGCCCTGCTGCTCGGTGCCACCCAAAGCTGTCTCAGGCCTGTCTATTCAATGGTTTTGCCAAACAGCAGGAATTTAGGCTTAGTGTTAACATGGGGAGCACATGGTATTGAAGGCACGACAGATGGCCATCAGATGATCCAGAGCTCTGCTCAGCTTGGCTCTGCAAAGCTGAGAAGATTGTGGAGGGGGGTAGTGGTCTCTTCAGTGACTGCATCCATTCCCTTTCCTTCCTGTTTAATCCAGGCCTCATATGCTCAGTCCCTTCCCACTCCCCTACATTGCACCCTTCTGCCCTGCCACCGTGCTCCAGGGGCTCTGCACTGCCCTGCCCCCTCTTGCAAGTCCTGCTGCAGTCAGCCCAGGCCCTTTGGGCCCCTCACCATGGGCGCACACTCCAGACATCAGCCAGTCTAGCCACACGTATATGAGAGAATGGCAAACACACACATGGTGAATTTTAAGTCTTCCCCTACTCTGTAGACATTCATGGTTCAGATGCAAGGAACAGCTCCTGCCACTCCCCCAGGCTATGTTCTCCCCTCCCAGTATGCATTCTCCAGTGGCTGCATGTCTCTCTACCCAGGCATGGGGAGACCTAGGGCATTCATTCCATTCCCATCACCATTCCACAGAGAGGCTCCGTGCATTCCCCAACACCCAGGAATGCTCCAGATGCCTCCCTGCCTGCACCCCACAGCATGGTCTGCCTGCACCTCACAGCATGGTCTGCCTGTAACATCCCCCACAAATGTCTCTGACTCCTGCTGGGGTAGCATCCCCTCCCTCACCGTGCCAAAGCCTCCAGCCATGCATCTTCTGTCCCTTGTGCCCGTGCCAGGGCTGGGCATGAATCCACTGCCTAACACATGCTCCGAAGGCTTGTGCCCACATTCAGAGGTAGTTTGTGTGTTCATAAACCCACTGCCCTCCAAACATACACCTCAAATGTGCTTCCATCTGCTGCCCTGCCCTCTACTTGTGCACACATTCACTGCCTCGCACATGCTTTCCAGATGCTCTGCATGTATCTGTTGCCCCAGACACTCCAGATGCTGTGCACAGTTCCACTGCCACATACATACCCTTCAGCCTGTGCTTACATGGAGGAACCCCCCCAATATGTTCCAGATGCAGTGCATGCATGCATTGCCCCCTCACACACATGCCACATGCCTGTGAACCGTGTGCTGTGCCTTTGTGCTTACCCACAGTTTGGTGGTAACAGCCATGGACAGAGGGACCCCGCCGCTAGTGGGCTCGGCCACGCTGACTGTGGTGGTGATGGACGTCAATGACAACAGCCCCACCATCCCGTTTCCCTGGGAGGTGCGGGTCCCAGAGAGTAAGTGCAGCTCAGCCCCATGAGGTAACATGGCACCTATGGCACAGGGTGAGGTATGATGCACACCCGAGCGTCGGGAAGAAGCCCCCAGGGTGACCTGTCCCTGCCCTTGCCAGGGCTGGCTCATGCTGCCCCACAGGCAGAGCTCCCCCAAAGTCCCCTGGCACTGCCCTGTATACCTGAGGGCAGTACTGCCCTGATGCTGCAGATGTGTCCCAAGGGAGCCAGCTGAATTCCCAGCTCATCCCTGGCCTTGGCCAGCACTGCAGGAGCTGTGGCTGCACACACCTCTCTTGCCTGCTCGCTGTGTGCCCTGTGCCAGCCTTGGCCTGCCCAGCCCAGCTCCTGACACCTCCCCCGTCATCCCCAGTATCCCTCTTTGTCATAATATCATAGAATGGTTTGGGTTGGAAGGGATCTTAAAGCTCATCCAGTTCCAACCCCCTGCCACGAGCAGGGACAACTTTCAATAGAGCAGGTTGCTCCAAGCCCCTGTGTCCAACCTGGCCTTGAACGCTGCCAGGGATGGGGCAGCCACAGCTTCTCTGGGCACCCT
>JANHGB010047613.1:0-38294 GCA_026283785.1 Coracopsis vasa
CGAGCGCACACTGAAGCCGGCTCATGTTCATTTTCTCATCGACCAACACCCCCAAGTCCTTCTCCACAGGGCTGCTCAAAGCATTTCAAAGGAGATGCTTTGATTTTAGAGTAGCGATGCAAGAAGCTCAGTGGGAGTGGAAAGCTCTCAACACGCTTCTGAGGCCCTCAAACTCTTTTCTGGGTGGAAATGAGATCAAAATAACTTAAGTGGTACTGTTTGCATGAGTAACAGCTAATTCAAATTGCCCAGGACAGAGACATGAGGATCCCAGGGCTAAAAGAACAAGGGGCTTTTTTAACACACATGGGCAAAGACTGTTGACTCAACTTGCAGGGCTATAAAATTTCTCCATTAACAAGCAGGGACAGACTCCTACAGCAGTGCTGGAGGGAAGGGAAATACCCTGTCTCTGAGAATCTAGCTATTTCTATCAGCCTGGAATAGCTGCACACTATAAATGGATCTGTCTGCAGTTAAGGGATAGACAAGCAGAGGAAGAAAGCCTGTCATTTCTCCTGTGTTTATACTCCAGAATTTCAAGGTTCTGAGTGGGGAAGTCCCCTACTCCCATGTTATTTGCTTTAGAGGCCTTTTCGAGTGCTCCTCCCAGTGCAAGCTGGCATGGAGAAGGCAGAAGAATGGAGAGAAGCATCTCTCTTTGCCAAGGGCTGCTGTGACCACTGTGCTCTGGGGCACTCAGATTTTCCACCTTTTGGGCTAGGAAATGTGGGGAAAGAAAGTCACTTTTTCAATGTTTTGCTTTTGTTGCTTCTGGATGTGCAGTACCACTTCCAATTACAGGCTGGCGTGTCAGCGGTGACCTGCTCCAGGTTGACGTGCTGTGACCCTGTGGGACAGACTCAGTGCACTGAGGATGCAAGGATAAAATGCACAGTCTCTAGTAAACATGTGAGGTCCAGCGTAGTGAGGGGATGTTGGGTGATGAGACTGCAGTGAAAGGCCTCCAAGTATCACCCAGCATGGGAGATGAAGCAGAAAGTCGTGACCTAGGTCATGTCTGCAGCTGGTATAAATCAATATTGCTCTGTTGATATCTGGGGAGCTACGTGGATTTGCTCAGGCTAATTATTCAGCCTTTTTTAATTCATTTTTGCTTTGTCCAGCTCTCTCAACGTTACTTATCCCCCATAAAAACTGTTTGAATAATATGCACGTTTGTGGTTAATATATCTTACAAGTCCACTCTTCTTTCTCCAGTATCTTCTATAGCACACTTGCAAAACCCATTTCCATGGAGTGGGACCACTTCTCTGATAGTGATGTGACCCCGTTGTATGGGTTTGGGTGTAAATTTACACTAACAATGGCCACACATACACTGACAGTGACAATTTTTTCACTGCAATATGCTGTTAAGGCTCACACAAGGCAACAATGAGAGGAACGATGTCCTGTAGTTTGGAATATACAATCCCCATCATGTGCACTTTCATGATCTCTCTTTTGCGTGTCAGCATGTGGTTGCTCCTGGTCAGTCAAACAGCAAAAAAAAACCCGTAAATATGAGTAGTGGGAAGGACAAGGACTTTCCTTTTACAGAAAAACTTGGCATGCAGACCGAAAGACAGCTTTTGCATGGTACATCAGAAGATAGAAACTCACATGCTATATGAGATCCATGACAAATCAAACAAGCTGTTGTGCAAAGGAAAAGGATCTAGAACAAACACCCCTTAAGAGATTGACAAGGTTGCCTCATCTGGAGATGGATGACACCAGAAAATGATAGGGTAAAGTGTATTTTAGCATCCTCCCATGCTCACTTGACTAGGTAATCATGTCTTTAGGCTATATTTTCTTTATCCTTGGAAGTCCAGATGAAAACCCTACTAGGATGTGCCTTTCCAAATAGCTCTCTGCATGTAACAGGAAAATAGCAAAGAGTGGGTTATTTTCTTTAGTGGGGTTTGGGTTTTGGTTTTGTGTTTGTTGGATTTTTTTTTTAGAAAAAAGTTAATCACATTCATATCCATGTTCCTCATGGATATACTTTTGTGGCTGTTCTGCTAAAGGAGGCACCTTCTGGCTGGGATGAAAAGAGACAAACAGCTGAATTTCATCCAGTCATAGAAATATAAGTGGAAGAAGGAGAAATGACTGCAGGAAGGCCCTTTGAGCACTGTATCTGTGTTGCAGGTGTTTCATGAAAGCTAGGTAATACAATTAGGATTGCAATTGCATTAATCCACGCTGGATCTCTGCCAGACCAGGGATTGCTGTTTTTACAGTCACAGACATCAGAGCACCTTCTGCAAACTCCACTTCACCTTCCAGTGTCCCAAGTGAAAGTTAGAACATGGTCCAGAAGCCTGGAGCAACATTCCTTTGCTCCTAAGCTGTGGCTGGGGTGTGCTCTGCCCCTCATCTCCCTCAACACTAGAGAAAGGGTTAAAAATTAAATGAAACTTAAAGAAACATTGCCTGCAGGACATGTGGGATAAGCTCTGAAGTTGGCAACACATGGGGCCATTGAGAAAGGAAGAGATTGAGCTCTATCTCAGTCAACATCAGGTGCACATCTACCCCAGGCACCTGCAGAAGGGAGGCAATGCTGGTGTGGTTTGTCTTCTTCAAGGAACTCATTTAGGACTTCTGGTTATACTGAACCAGCTGGTTCCTTGCCTGGCATTTACTTTGCAAAATTTGGCGTTTCCCTTAGAGGGTCTTTCTGGAGGTTATCCCAGCAATGAGTCAGAGGCTAAGTGCCTCCCAGAGCCAGACTTTTCTGCTCCTTTGGGTCCCTCTCAGCAGTTATTTCACCAGTAAAAGAAATCCCATTCCAGTTCTTTACCTTCCCTCGCAAATACAGAGAATGCTAAGGGCCATGTGCCTCCTGTCCATTACTCAGCACAGCTCCCATCGGCTGTATCAGCTGCTTATTGCCCAGAAGCAGCAGCCAGGGCTGGACATAGACAAGGGACTTTCAGGAGTCCAGGTGACATTTATAAATCCTTCACTACCTCCTTTTCCCAGCCAGCCATAACCCTTTAGTGGGCGTAGTTTCTTGGTGCGGGGCTCATGAAAAAGCCCACCCAGTCACCATTTCCCCAACTACTGCCCATGCAACCCCTTCTGAAATCAGACCTGAACTCACCAACCAGCCACCCCTTAAATCTGGAGGGAGAAGATTCAAGGTGAAACAGGAGTAAATAAAAGGTGCAGGCTATAATGTTATCATCTTGGAAGTGTGTGGTACTGCCAAGAGCAGAGAGGACTTAACTTGGGACTGAGAAAGCTTCAAGGCAGTTGGATTAACTGGTGGGGTGTGGGATGCTTCCAGAGTCAGGATTCACAGCCTTCGGCATGTTTTTGCTGGTTGCCCAGCAAATGCTCAGGCATTTGAGGAGGGACTCGCTGTTCCTGCTGTGCACAAACCTCGGAGTCGGGTCTTTCGCCTTCCCCTCAGGCTCCCAAGCAGCACATATGACCCATCCACAAGCCCAGAAGTAGGCTTGCCCACCAGCTTTCTAATACAGAAAACAGCAGGCACCATCCCAAAATAGTTGTTTAAACAAGACATTTTAAATTGAGCTGCACCGATTATTAGAAAGTGCAGTAATTTTCTGTCTCATGGCACAAAGGTGTGATAAAACTGCCATGAACAGCACTTCATCAACGCCTCTAGTTTCAGCTTTCTCCCACCTTGATACTTCTATTGTCTAACCTTATTATTGCTGTTTATCTGTTCACGCCATGCAGTCCCAATCCATCATTTGGCTCTGTGCCATCCAACATTCAAGGATTCTTTTCCTTCACTTAGTATCAAAGCTCCTAGTGATGAAATGGTTTCTGACCCAGAACATGGCAACAGGGATGCAAAGTTAGAAAACTGCTAAAGTTTTGCCAAAGTATAAGCATAGAAGACAATTGTGTAGAGTTTTCATTCACATTTCTTTAAAGACACATTTGGACAGGAGAAACTTCTTTACTCCAATGTAGAAGGGCTTATTCCCCAGCTAACATCAAGTACCACAGCTAAGCCTATCTAGCAAAGTATTTGTGGATCCTTTCCCCTATCTTTAGGGTTTTTAGACTCCTATTCATTTGTACATCTTCTGCTCTTTAGCTGTAAACTTTTCCAATATGTTCATATGATATGAATTTATAAACCAGATCATAGCCATCATTTTCACTTTGAGGAGGCAGACAAATGTAGCTGTTTCTGAGGCTTTAACTCTTAATCTTTGCTTTCAGAGCTGTATTTACTGCTCTATTGGTATTTCTGACATTTAGTGTCCAAATATCCTATCTCTTTCAAATGAGGTCATGATTGCTGGCAGTATTTGAAAATACTGATACTGTTAATCAGCAAAAGTCTTGCAGAATTTAAAATAAACCTTGTGTCTGTCTTGCATGACAAAAGACTAATGCTAAGCTTTCTTAAGCCAACATAGTAAGGCATGGAATAGAGAGCAGGCCTTTAAGATTGGTTAAGACAGAAGATATTTTAATCACAGATGAGAAAGGAAGAGAACAATGTCAGGCTTGCATAGGCTCAGGCAGGTCCTCAGCTGGTGTAAATAAACTCAGCTCTATTGAGGTCAAAATGGTTTACTCCCACAGTTGTTTTTCCCGAATGAGGTGAACATAGAAAATCCCTTATCGAATCATTTCAGAAAGCTTGAGCTCTATGAATCTCATTAAAATCAAGAGGAATTAGCAGTCTGAGAAAAGACCACCCAAGTTATTGCAGGTTATCTATATCTTTCAAAGGAAAAATGGCTGTTAATCAAAGAAAGCAAGTTCTACCCCATTAAAAGCACAGATTAAGCATATAGCTGAAAGAAGCTCAAACCTTTTTTTTTCTTTCTGTGTAGGACATTAGATGTAGGAGGAGAGTGTTTGTCGCAGCAGCAGCATTTCAGGTAGACTGGGATAAGTCAAATATGCAAATACTTGGGCTGAAGTTACCTGTCAGGTGATCTAACCAGTACCTGCATGGAAAAGTGAACTTCAAGGATGAGGGGAACATCCAACTTTCAAAATGGAAAAGGAAAAGAAAATCCAAACTGACTCCATAGGAAAGAAAAGAAAAATAGGGAACCTCCAAAAGACCAACAAAATAATCCATTATTATGAAACCAAAGGGATATTTCCAGGGAGTCTCTGGTCAGAAACTGGACTCTGGGTTTCAGAATTATTCATACCAAAATAAAGTCAAATTTGAGTAAAAAAACAAAGCTCACACCAAGTTAAAGAGTCTGGGCACTGCAGGTGTGAGAACTGGAACAGTTCAAGGCTCTTTTTCTTCTATGGCAAGCAAAAGAATATGAAAAACAAACCTTGAGATTGAACCAAAACACAAATTTCTGTGTTCTTGCCAAAACTAAAAGCAAAAATATGTCTTTAGGGAAAGTGAGTGTTAAAGATTTTACCAAGTTTACATATCCCTCAAGTCAATCCACAGCAATTTACAGGTGGCCCTAACAGCGAGGAAAGAAGCCTTTTGTATCCCAGCCAAAAAGAGGAGTTCATTCCACCTGGCCCAATATTTGTCTGTGCCACATTAACACTGACTTAATCCTAATGTCTGTATCCCACACTGCCAGTAACGCCTCTGAGCATCCCAGCTACTTTCTAGAAACTTTGTTGATGGTGACTTTCTGTCACTGGGAGCACAATAGAAGGGGGATTAGTAACAGACTGGCAGGAAATACTGGAAAACTGTCAATATATTTTACTGAGGACAGATGTAAACACAATGAATATATTGTTTTGAAAATAAGGGGAAAGCAGGAAATCTTGCAGTGTTCTCCTGTTGGGATTTTTTTTGTTTGTTCCTTGCCACACCAGTGGAAAAAAAAAAAGCAACAAAAAAAAAAAAACCAAAAACCCCCAAAAAACCCAACTGGCAAGTGAGAGGACTAATTATAGGGCATAAATCTTCCTTTTTGGGGAATCTCCCCTGGAGTCTGCTCTTCCTCTGTTACTGCTTGATTGCCACCATTACTGTGTGTGAGATGCATATATCCACTGCTGCTAAATGCCACAGATGCATCTCTATTATCCTTGGAAGCATAAACTGGTTTTTTTGAACAATCAATTGCCCAATTCAGAAACCAATCTAATGAGCTCATTCTGCCTTATTTGTTGGAATCCAGCACCATTTCTGCTGGGACTAAGATAAAAAGGAAAGCATGCAGAAACCACTTAGGAAAGCTAAGTGGGGAACTTAATTACTTCACTAATTTTGTTTCTCAAATTAAAGGGAAAAATGTTTCACAGATGAGACTTTCAAAGTGTCTCAATCCCAGTGAAAGAGATTTCTGTTTCAAAAGCTGATGGTCAAAACATCTCCAAGGCCATGTTCCTCACAGAAGGGGAAAATAGTCAGAAAACTGCCAAAAATGTCATCCAGGGAGGGAACTTCTCCCCAGATCCTGTCTGCACTAATAAGAGTTTGTTGGCACTTTTGAAGTTAGACGTATCTTCTCCTGGCAAAAACCTTTCCCGTTCCCTCATTGAAGGAAGACATGCTCTTCAGCTGGTGTAAATCCATATATTGCTGCTCCTGCTGGCATCAAGATGTCATTAAAAATCACAGCCCGAGAGGCATTACTGCAGCAGGAGAAGTCTCTGGAATGGGGTAGGCTCTTGCTGGGGGCTGCCACTCAGGAAGGGGCCTGTGTCACTGCGGAGGCAGATGTAGGGACCAACAAATCCCCCCCAACAGGGGGGAAAGGATGAAGCCTCATTAACCAGCCAAATCTGCAATTAGTAGGGTATTGTTAGGCGAGGAATGTGATCCACAGAAGCTGTGGCTTGCTGGGAACACTCCTGTCCCTCTCCGCTCTCCTCTTTTCATCAGGTTGTCTGGGGATTAGTCTGAAGCTAACTGAAGTGATGGAAATACTTCACCAACTTCGGTGGACTCTAGATCCAGCTTTTCATAACATTTTATCCTCTGGTACTATTCCAAAAGGCCCTACATGATGACCATGCAACTGAGATTTTCAAGTCTATTCCCATCACTTTCAACAGAGACTTTTCTTCCACCTGCGGAGACAACCCCAAGCCACATGCATTAATAATTAAATAAGAGCTGAGCACCGGGCTAAGGGAAGTGACAAAGCTGCCAAAATCATTCCAAGATATTTTGACAATCCACAGCCTGAAAAGATTGTAAATGAGGGTCTGGTCTCTCGTTACTCTCCCACCTTCTCCTGCATATCTTTAAACGTCACACAGATTACGCATCATCCATCCCAGAGATGCATTTTGATGTCATAACAATAGTTCAATGCCGGAGTACACAGCACTGAGCTGTAGGCGTAGTGATTAACAGCCGCTTTTGCCACTGTACCTTCCGGACTCCCATCAAAGTAAAACTTGTCCCAATTAATCAAACCTGAGTGTTCTTTTCTGCAACGCTCTGTCTGTATAGAGAAGACCTTGAATGTTCATCCTGGATGCTGTGCATGGCTGCTAACCTTTCGATGGAGTCCACTGGGGGCTGCTGCTCATTTGTATACAAAACGTGGCAGATAAAAGGGCAACTAAACATAATTTACCTGGAAGTGAGGTTAAAAGTGGTTTACCAGCTTGATGCTGTTTGGCTGGAGAAACAAGACATTAATTAATAACTACCCACTGATTAATGTTAACCAGGTTTTTTGCCTTCTGAAAGTTTTAAGTAGGTGATTTTTATATTTATTTTTAGTTAATTTTTCCCCTTACCGAGATTATTTTGACAAAACTTTGGACAAACATGAGCCTGCTTCTGGCCTGACTGTCTGACTCGGAGAAGACCTGAACCTCCACTGAGGACTGCAAGCACTGCTGCTCTGAATGGTCTTCCTGCCCTCAGTGGGAGGGTGCCCCAGGATACCCTGATCCAGTACGTGGACATTAATGAGCCTTGTCACTTCCTCCAAAGAGCCTGCATCCAAACCCACATGGCAAAATCCTGCTGCCCGTAAGGCTGGGACTTTCAGATATGCTCTCCTTGCCTTGGGATCTGCCTAATTTCACAGCAGACATGTTAGAGAAGCCCAACGTAAAGACCCAAATCTTTGATTTCTTTGAAAGGTGTCATATTTATTTAGCAGTAGTATCCTCCTGGTGCCATTGCAGCTTCAACACGAGGTATTTGTATGCCCTCAGCACCCGGAGCACCCCACCAATCCCACAGAGAGAAGTTCAGCTGTTTCACCTAAATGAGAGTGAGGACCTGCCCCGTGTTTTGCTACTGTCCCTGGACCTGTGTGACACTGGTGAAAATATCCCTACTGCTAGGATGCTCCTCATGGAACAGGAACATGGTCTTGATTTATGCTCTGAAGGTGCTGCTTTTATCACTTCTTGCCTATCCACAGAACATCTAATTTGGCAACACTGTTAGATGCAAGCAAAATTAAAGCCAGACATTTGCCTATCTGAGACAGGAGGAAGCTTGGGTTCCCACAGCTAACAGATGCTGTAAGCAGGGAAACTGACTTTCACATGAATCGTTCCAAAACAAGGCAGCATAAGGCTTAAAATGCATCACAGCCAAGAACTTGTAGCTCCCAAGGGAACCCATTTCAAACAAGGAGGTGGTCTAGGGGCTGTGGTGGGGGTGTAAGCAACTAAGCCTGATCTTCGTACAGAAATCGTCATTCAGGCTGTCCAAAGCCCATGGAAACAACTTCTGCAAAAACCAAAGCAGGTGTGAAAAACGTTCAGGAAGGAAAGGCAGAGCCTTGAAGCTGTATCTGCCTTGGCACGCCTTGAAATGGAGCCCTTTCATTGGATATTCTGTTTTTTCAGTGGCTTTTTACTGGTGTTTATTCAAAAGTGACCACTTTTGAAACTTGAAAGATCTCTTTCCAAATCACCAAAACTTTTCTCATCCTCCAAAAATCTATGTTCTGTCTTGAACTGAATTTTCCACAAATAAAAGACCCTCTGAAACTTTGAAAACTACTTCAATTCCAAGTTTTAATAAAAGATCTTTGAAGTATCTTATTGTATTTGCCTAAAGGGGAAAATCCTTGTTTGTTTGTTGGCAGGGTGAAAAATGCTGACATTAAAAGCAGCTTCAGGAAAAATTCATTTTTGGGTATTGAGTTGGTTGGGTTTTTTGTCATGGCAATTCCAGCATTTGTACATAGGGGTTTATACCTTCAACTATAAAAATACTAAAGCATGTGTTTGTTTAAATTTAAGCTATTAAAGGGTCTCAGTACACTGAAGCATCAATCCATTCACTTTCTGTTCTCACCTCCCATTTGAAAACGGGGGGCCATTGTTGGACAGGTCTTTGAGCAACCTGTCTAGTGTGAGGCATTCCAGCCCATGGCAGGGGGGTTGAAACTAGATGACCTTAAGGTTCTTTCCAACCCAAACCATTCTATGATTCTATGATTCTATGACTTCACACTGCTTTTCATTTAAAATTGACCTGACTTTTATAGGAGAGGTGAAACAATCCTAACTATAACGTGATTTTAACCAAGGCAAACCTTCTGAAAACATTTCAAATACTCAAACCACTTCTTTTTTTTTTCCCTTTGGAAATGAAAAAATGACCATTTCAATTTGACTGAAGACAAATTTTCCCCTTGGCTTGTTCAACAAGCAAGCTAAAAAATATATTTGCCTAAATTTAACTATGAACAGAAGGTGCAGAGAGTTTATCAGTGAAAGACCACTGCAGCATGCCATAGCTCCCACCAGCAAGCCTGTTGGCTTTGACACTAACTACTGATCGGCACCATTTTGTGAGGTTTTTTTTGTTTGATTCATTTGGTTTGTTAGGGTTTGTTTTTTTTTCAAGACTTGATCAAAACCATGTCTTACCCATCACAGAACAGTAACCAAACAAAGTCTTTGCCTATGATGTCCTATTCTTCTGCCTCCTAACCACTGAACTAGATCAATGGATCAAAGAGTCCGAAATCAGTCCTGGCCCAAGAAATATGCAGGATACAGAGATCTTGCTCTGTGCCACTTTGCAGAAGCGCAATTTGCTCTCTGTGCTCCAGAGCCTCTCAAAAGCATCTTTAAATTCATTCTTCCAAGTATTTTGCAGCTTAGCCTTAAATGCTGAATACAAATGAGGCAACCTCAGCCTTTAGGAGCTGTTTCACGGCTTGACCTGTCCCAGCATTCCCATCATCTGACAAGGGCTTGGGATTTGCTCACATTTTATGGCAGTGCATTGGAGAGAGCTGGTCTTCTAGCACTCAGCTGAGAAATGAGGAGTATCCCTAATATATACAGGTAAAGAGAAGGACAACAATTGGTTAGAACTGTGGCTTGGTGGAAGAAGTTATTTCGTTGGGATTGAAGCCTAGTCTTCCCAAAAGGGAGGGAAAGCTGAATTTGCTGCATCCCTTTACAAGCAGCTCTGCACATCAGGCTGCAGCCACTACTTGACTGACACAGAGATTTAAGAAACACTGTGAGTGATGAGTCACATCCCTGTAGGAGCCTCCCTCAGCCCCAGCGTGGGCATGGGGCAGCTGGTGTCTCCTCTAGAGAGATGTACAGTCATACCCATCACATGAATAAACTGTAGTTCTCCAAGGCTTATAACTCAGCCACATGAGTCCCAGTTGTCACAGAAATGCCCGGCTGCCCCCATCAAGGAGACCCATTCTCCCCCCAGGATACATTTTCCTACCTCCAGCTGCTTTGTCTGTGCAAATGTTAACACTAAAGTTGCAATGACTGTTTGTTACAGGAAAAATATGATTTTTGCACCCTCACACTGCACACTGAGCAGGCCAGGTCAGCACACATTCCCTCAGACATTCTCCCCCCAGCTATCTCACCCCCACCCATATAAAAAAAAACCCATAATGAAAAAGCAAGAGGCTTTTGTTTAGAGAGAGGCCAAGGTTTGAAATCAACCCTCTGGAAGGCAAATACAGAAAGCCTCTTTAATGATCAACAGACCTGGACACCTCTTTAATTATCCAGGCTGAACCCCCCAGCAGCCTCTCTCCTTTTCTGAGCTCTCAGGCAGGTTTGGGGGAGCCAAATGCCCTCTTGAACTTTGGTCCGAGGCATCCTTGGAGGTCACCTGCCAAGACAGAGCAGCCTCAGCCCCTGCCAGAAAACTTACTTTTCTGTCACTTATTTTTTATGAACTTCCATGAGCTGCCAAAAACCAGATTTTCTTACACAAAGAGTCAACTAAGACAGCAGGAAGGCAAGGAAAATGCCCATCCTCCCCACCTCCCTTTCTCATTTATCACTAAGTTAATGAGAAGCATTTGCAAAGGACACAGGCAATCCAGCCCGCGCTGCATACCATGTTTCCTGCTCCTACTCTCCTGCCCACAGGTAAGCAGCATCACCAAGGACTGGCTTTGTGACAAAAGGCGCCCACCATGGCCAGAGCTGCAAGTCTTTAAGAACCACTCTTCAATTAAATTAAAAACATTTCTTGCAATAGTGTAATTCAGAGCCTGGGGCTTAAGGGAGGATTTCTGAATGCCAAATAATCCATTTATTAAAAATAAGAAAACCCTACCCTTAGTGTATCACCTGCTATTCTGAGGTGAGAGACTTATACCAAACCTTTGCAAAACACAGCTATACTGACTACAAATGGGATTACTCTCAGGAGCTTTCCATTTGTTAGTTTACTGTACAGCTTGAAGGTCACACATTAAAGAGGGCTATAACCTTCTTCAAAACACGGCAAGGGAGAATACATTACCTTTGCTGCTACTGTTTATGCAAGAAAACAATAAATGCTTTTCTTAAATGGCATAAATTGAGATGTGCTGATGCTTCACAAAGCCACAAATTGCTTTTCTTATTTAAGCATTCGGTTGTTTGCTCCTGGATGAGATTTGTGTCACTCCACCACGATGGACAAGATTAACTCAACAGCTCTGAAGTGAGAAGGGCCAGCTCTTGAGCACCCAGCACAGTTCATCTGGCCTGTTAAAGCATATCCACAGGGGGAAGTCAACCTATCACACACATATCTTACTTTACCAATTATGACCCAGTGATCTCAATCTGCAGAGGTTGAGCATTGACACAGTCAATCCAGAAGAACTTTTGGTCCCTTAAAAGATCCCCCTCAAGACCCTGAGGCTTGGAGAAGTCACCACACACTTTCTGTGCCCAACTGAAGCAAGGCAAGGTTGGCAGCCACATGTCCCCACCAAGCCCAGAACTCGCTCAGGGGCTGCAGGCAGCCTCATGGAGGTGACATGGACATCAGCTGTTTACCTGGTTCCTGCGGGCAACAGGTCCAAACCTCTCATGGGCATGTGAGTGCTGCAAAGCAAAGGTGATGTGCTCTCCTATCTTCCTTCCCCAATGCCGGTCAGTGCCAGTGATGTGCACCACGTGTTGGTGGGCTCCCTGATCTCAGCAGGGACATGGTGAAGTGTGTTTAGGAGCAAAATGAACTCACCTCAGTCTTGCCTCTGGTCTCTGCAGTAATTAGTTGTGGCCCAGAGGACTCCTGTGCCAAAATCACACATCTGAAGAGATCCTTTTATTCTGAATTAATATTCAGATTTTTTAATTGTCTCCTTCAGCACATTTCAGTGACATCTCTCTTTCAAAATGTCTTAATTAAATGCCAGATTTTCACAATTTGAAGGTCAGCAGTGGAAATGTGACAGGGCAGATGCACGGACTCTCACCCACCAGACACCAGGGGGGTGTTGATCTTTTCTTTTTAAGAAAAGGAATTGAGCTGTCTGCTCCCAAAAATGCCTGCTTGTACCAATATTTTAATTCTCACTATCTAGAACATTTAGTTATGTAGCTCTAGCTCAATGCAGAAATAGTGCATATGAAGTACGTGTGACTAAAAACCATGCCAATTCTGTGCCTGGAAAACATTAATGAGTTTGTTTCCTACACTTCTGGAGAAGCCAGTTTTTCTTCAAAAAGACACCGATCACTCACACAACTCTCTGAAAGCCAGGGCTTGCAGGACCTGTCTGAAGTAGCAGATCCTAGCTACCCTGAGGGGCACATTTCTCTTCCAATAGCCCAATAAAAACAACAGCGAAATCAGAGAGGAGAAAAGGGGATGAGTGTTATGGCTGGAAGACATTCATGGAACCAGGAGAGCTCAAGCCATGTGAGAGTAATTTCATGAGGTTGCGTTAGTAAGCACAGACACACACCAAATAGTTCAGGAACTTCTTTTCCAAAATAAGCTCCCATTACATGTCCCTATCGCTAACCACAAATCCTCCTTTGCTAGAGCAAGAGCTGTCCTCCCCCTGGCATTGACAGGCTTTATAACCTTGGACTGGTGACTGGTGCCATCTGCAATCCCAGTTTTACCTGCCTTAAGTACCTGCTAGCATTACAACTCCCTGTCTCTGTTGCATGCGAAGCAGTCACCCAGTTTGTGTCCCCTGGCTTGCGTAAACAGGATGCAGAGTAACTTTTTCCCAGGACAAGCTGTAACTAATGCTCCTTCTATTTTTTGTTACTGCTGACATTTTAGCATATTAGCTTTGTTCTGGACTATTACAGCTTCAGGTCTCAGCTGCGGGATAGAAAAGCTGGGTGGATGGAAAGCCTTCTTGAAAGATCACAGACAAAACTGAATGATAATGGGGGCAGCAGCACAGTTGGACTTTTCTCCTGCAGCAATTGTGTTGCTTGTCTGGACAGTATGAAAGGAAAGTCCAAAAATGGCTTTGGGATAAGGATGTGTAGCCCATGATAGTGACATATGTGTACAGAAAGACCTCAAATAGGTAATCTGAAATAGCCAGAAATTATCCTCCTGGACCCAGCCTCTAGGAAAATACCTAACACTAGGAGAAAACTTGGTCTCAGCTGTCTGAGCTAACCATTGTTAGTCACAAGAAAGCTGCTGACTTCCCAGGAGTTCCCCAAACTTGGCACCTGCGTGGTCCCGTAGAACAGGCTCCAAGCAGTGGGTCAGCTTTGCTTCTTGGCATCTTCATGAGCTATCACATAATGACATGGATTCTAAATACTAAATAAATCATGTCTTTCATAAGCATTTATTGCTCATTAGTTTGGACACTGAGCTAATGAATGACTCATTTTCCTTCTAAATCCCTAATGACCATTAATTACGGAATTTACCCAGCCTGCTTAGAAATGGAAGTAAGAAATCAACTGTCAACTGTTTACAAATATATACAAAAATTCTATTTTTAAGACTCCAGGATGCTTTGTCAGGGAATTGTAATCACTCACCAAAGTACTGTGCCTTAATTTCCAGTTGGAAAGCTTCAGAGCATTTCTCCTGGCAATTGTTAAGTGGTGGAATGATTGCTCCCCATTGACAAATGAGGAGCTGCCATGTAGCAGGTGGTAATGTGCTTTCATCTAAAGTAGCACAATGCAAGTCAGTGCTGCTTAGACATGTGTGTCACCTCTTCATATTAACAAGGAAAAATACCACTAAAGGTTTCAAGTGTTTTGCTTATTAAGCACTTGACTGATTGCTCCAGACTGGCAAGTGACACGGTGAAAGGTATCAGGTGCTAATGCTTTCTGGTGTGCTAGAGCTGCCCAGCTTCCTCTTGGGCTAACAAATCAGTCAGTGGTACAGCAAGAAGATTAAGTTTTTGGTGGATTAAATATTTTAAAGTATCTGTTATGTGTTCTTGTTGACCCAATACCCCGCCACCCGTTATAGATGGAGCAGCTCTTTCTCTTCACTCTGAAAACAACAAAAAAAGGTCTTGAGACACTAAAGTTTCTATGGGGGCAGAAGGGGGCTCTGTGTACTTTGGAGTCTGGTGAGGAAGCATTTTCTTGTGTTTCGTTTGAATACTGGTGACCTTTGCACTTGTGTTCAACAGCATGGTGAGTATTCCTCTGGTCACTAGATTCATCACCTTCAAGAAATCACAACTTCTAGCTCATCTCCCTCACAGTCATTTCTTTTACAAGAGGAAAAATCCCAGTTTGTGTAGTGTTTGGCATATGGAAACTCTTGCATACCCTTGGTCATCTCTTACCCTTTTCTGTATCTCTCCTGATAGATGGTTAATGCTGCTGTCTTCATTGGAATTAGTACAAGATCGAAGTTGAGCTTATAGGTAAGAATTTATTGGTTTCGTATGTGGGTTTTAATTTCTTCAGAATTCACATGTAGTTGTTTTCAGTGACACTGGGCTAGAAAAAGCGTTGGTTGCATCACCACATGTCCAGTGCACAGGCTACACCGCCTTTGCAAGGACGTGGTTATCTGGATCACTTGGTAGTTAGCAAGATCTCAGTATTAGATGATGCAATAACCAAGACATGCCTTTGAACTTCACAATACTAATTTAATTTATACCATGTAATTTACATATTCAAGTGCTGGCTGTATACATCTGCGGACGGATAGAAATGAGACTTCATATTGCCAAAACAAAGCATTCAAAAATCATGTTAGGCACCATCCTGTCTCCAGAAAACACGTATAGGGGGAATTTTCTTCTGTGAGGGATTTTTTAAATCTGTGATTTCTGAACCTGTGAGGTCTGCTGAGCTCATGTTTCCTGGTTTTGGGGATTAGCTGCTCTCTTTGCCAGCATCTCAGCACCCCATGCTGACTCAGTCTATGATGAGGATTTTGCTGCAGCATCTTCCAGCCTGCCACTTCCCCATTATCTGCCTCTGCCTTGCACACGCTCTCCCATGGCATGCAGAGGTGGACAGCATGGCAGTGGGCATTTTGTGGTGTCTAAGGTGTGATTTTCACCAAAAAATAAACAATCTAAAAACATCCTAAAAGTGCAGATGAAGCCAATTTTGTAACCTCCCCTGTTTAATGCCACTGGCGAATGGGGCAATGCTCAAGATCTCAGTTTCTTTGATGGAATGGAAAAAAACATTTCCCAACTAGTTCTGCCTAATTACATCCCCATTAATGGAAGAACTGAATGTACTAAGCCACTGGCAAATGAGGCTGCCACAATGGAAAAACTGGGAAAGGCCGTGGATTTCATGACCTGTACCACTGCCAGGCTGGATCACCTATGGTAGTTCTTGTGGAGAACTAGTCCAGATATCACAAGTGTGCATTTACAAACATGCCTGATTGTGTATTTCTACTTTTCCAGGGGTGTGATAACTGACAGTATGTTATGCCACCTCCAGCCATCCCTTGTCCAGTGCTCATCCCCAGGGCTTCACTCCCTGTTTTGCCATCAAGCACAGCCTGGCCTATACTGGCAGATCTCTACTCTTGCAGGAGATTGCCAGCAGCTCTAAACTGACAAGCCAGAACAAAGAAATCATCATCAAGCTGGCCTAAAAGAAAATAATCATTGGATTAGGTCTTTCAAAGTAACACCGTAGACTAGAAAATCCCCTGGACTCGTTGCTCTGAGTTTGCAATTCTTTGGCAAGAGGTGCCAAATTAAGGTGGAATACACAAGCTGGAGTATATACAAACCACGTACATGATTAAAAGCAGGCTGGATTCACCTGGCCCACCCTGGCTTGCTTGGCTGTCTGGCTGCCCTAGCACCCTACCATGTCCCATGCTTCACTGGCCACTGCAGCTAGAAGCCCCCATGAATATTTTTGTTTTAAATTGGTGTGTAAGTAGGAGGAAAGGTTTGGGGCAGGGGTTTGGCTTTTAATTGGTTAATGATTAAATTGATTGCCTTTCTTTTTCTTCCCTCCACCTCCCAGCCATCTCCCATCCTCCCAGGCACACACCAGTGCAACCAGCAAAAGACAGGTAAGAGCAAACACCAGCACTGAAGGTGGGTGGCTGACAGCAGAGCTGAGGTGTAGTGGCTGGGAAGAGCTGCACCTTCATCACCACTGGGAGGACAACAAGGAGCCAGAAAGTTTCATCATGTCCGAAAGAAAAGAACAGAGTAATGAGAGACTGCTCAGACAGTGCTGTGGGGTGCCAAGGGTAATAAATCAACCAGAAGGAAAGTCAAAACAAACAGCAGCAAAACCCTATTTTTGTGCTGAATTTCAGGCTTGCTTTGTTTAAGTTTGGAAGTATTTGGTAAGGGCAAGTCTTTATTTTTATACAAAATGCTTGCAATGTAATTCCATTTTCTCTCCAGACTTTTTGTTTAAATCAAGAATTTTTATTTTTTTTTTTTTTAGTTCAAGAATGATACTTCCATAAAGGATTTTGTAAACAGTACATCTGAGGGAATAATATTTTAAATAGGATTGGGTTTTCTTAAGTAAAAACTGATGTTTGTTTAAATTCACAATTTTTAAAAAATTGACCAAAATCCTCTTGGCATAAACCCTGACCACAATGTAATGAACGGGATTTTTGTTCTCAGTTTCAATGAGGACCAAGATTAATCACAAGATGACTTTGAGGAACAGCTGGATTTTTGTCTAGAAGACGAGGAGTTTAAAAATAACATTGGCATAAAGATGAAAAAAAGACTTAGCCATTATGTTTAGCTAATTAGCTAATTATCCTGGCCTTGCAGTTCTTCTGTCTGCACAAAAGGAAAGCAATCTTAAATGAGCATCAAACTCCTGCAAATTTCCAAAATATATTTTTGGAAATCATGTTTTGCTCTCTGATTTCTTCCCTGGATTATTCTTCTTTACTCAGTCATATTCCCTTCAGAGATGCGCTACCAGTGCCTGGGATTTTATGTACACAGATCACCATTTTAAACCCAACTGCTGCCCTCGGGGCTTTGCTCCACTGCACTCTTTGCAGAAAGGCAGCCAGCCCCACACATAAACTTAGATGTGAATCAGGTGAGAGCAAATCATTTCCCCTCTGAAGCCCTCAGGCTCACAGCAACTTACGGGCAAAATCAAAGCAGTAAGCAATACCCTGGGAGCAGCAATTAAGTCAGTTTAATTTGATTTGCTTCAATATTGCCAACAGCATACTGGTCAGTGCTCCAGTTTGCAGCTCCACTGCCTGCAGTGCCCCAGCAGCAGGGCGCAGTGCTCAGCAGTGGGTGCCAGAGCATCACTATGCTGGGGCATGTGCCAAGCTGGCACAGAGGACAGCGACACCCTGAGCTAGGAGGATCAAGAAGGGGTGGGAAGGTGCAGTATGGACCTGCGAGGCAGACCTTTGTCCCTGCCATGTCCTTGCAGAAGACGCAGTAATATGAGGTTTTCCTAGCATTGTCCTTCACCAGTTGTCCCTACGGATGTCTGTCCTCACACAGTTATGGGGAGAAATGTTGAGACAGCCTGTTTCTTCTACCACCAGCATGCAAAGCGTCCAAGAGAAGGATGGCAGCTCCCTGGTCTGAAGGTTTTTTACTTTAGTTTTGCTGCCTTTTCCCTCCAGCTGCGAGCCCCTTCTGACTCCCATGTCCTCCTCTACCAGGACAGCTATTTTTGTATGCAGTTGTATGAAATGTCAGCAGGTATCTCTGTGTATTTCCTGGGTATATTTTGAGGACTTCAAAGCTTGCAGCTTTCCTTGGCAAGAACCTTGTAGTTTTGACAATGCTCTTCCCAACGTCCTCCACTGAGAGTTGCATGGATTAGCGTGGCATGTCAAAATGAATATATAATGCAAACACCTTCAACCCACGGCCATAAGATCAAATTTGGCCTGCCTGGTAGAAGTGAGCTTGATAGGCATGATGCCTTGGTTGGCTGTAATAACTACTGGTAAAGTGATGTCATAGGAGCAAAATTAAGAGGGCAGAGCTAGCTGCAGCAGATTACAATATTACCACCAACAACTTGCCAAAGATATATCTGAAGTTAGCAGGAAAAAACAGAGTCTGTCCAAGCAGCAAGGTTTGGCTCTTGTGAGCATGTCAACCACATGAATCTGGTGAGAAGAGGCACCCTGTCACCCAAGCTGCAGTGGCTGAAGTGGGAAACATCTCTGCCCATTGCCAGCAGGAAGGAGAGCAGACAGGAGCAGTAGTTTCTCTTCCCTGAACCACTGAGCCTCTGATCCTTTTGTCAGCCTCCATTCTTCTGGTCAACCACACCAATAAATCAACACCTACTGATTTTATGGGGCTACTTCCTCACATCTAACTTGCTGTACACATGAGCAAAGGTTTGTAAAATTTCCTTAAAGTCATCATTCACTGGGGTCCAGAACAAAAGATCTCTTGTTCAACGTAAGAGGGACATGGATCTGTTTGAGTGAGTCCAGAGGAGGCCACAAAGATGATCAGAGAGCTGGGCAGCCTTTCCTATGGAGACAGGCTGAGAGAGTTGGGATTGTTCAGCCTGGAGAAGGCTCCAGTGTGACCTTAAAGCAGCATGCAGTTCCTAAAGGGGCCTACAAGAAATCTGGTGAGGGTCTTTTTACAAGGACATGTAGTGATAGGACAAGAGGGAATGGCTTTAAATTGAAAGAGGGGAGATTTAGATTAGATATAAGGAAGAAGTTCTTCCCTGTGAAGGAGGTGAGGCACTGGCACAGGTTGCCCAGAGAAGCTGTGGCTGCCCCATCCCTGGCAGTGTTCAAGGTTAGGCTGGATGAGGCTTTGAGCGATCTGGTCTAGTGGAAGGTGTCCCTGCCCATGGCAGGGGATTGGAACTGGGTGAGCTTTAACATTCCTTCCAACCCAAACCATTCTATGATTCTACGATTCTATGACTCCCTGCAACATTTCAGCCTTCAATGATGTGAATGTAATCTCTTTAAACTTGTATTTTCCTGTAATGCATCTTAGAAATGCTCTCCAGAATGGGTCTTCTCACTCTGATTTCTCACTGGACTTCTGCTTCCAGCATCCTTCTTTAAAATCCTGTCTCAGATGTTTGACTTGCTGTGGTGTGCCATACCCAGGAGCAGTTCACTAATCGCTGTATCACCTACAGACCTGGTAGCACACCACACCATTTCAGCATCATCGGCTCAAGTGCAAATAAAATTTCATAAGAGTTTTATGAGTCTGACAGCACATTGCTGAAGTGGGAAGGAGACGGGCAATTCATCAGCTGCAGAAAGTCTCTAAGCTGTAAGGCACTGCTCTTTCCACACCAGTACGGACAATTATGTCAGCATTCAAGTCTTGTTTTGAGAGATTCCTCATCCCACTATCAGTGTGTGACCCCAACTATTTGTTCTTGAACTACTGAGTCTTTGCTAGAAATTATCCCTGATGGATACCCAAAACTTCCCAAGCCTTTGCATGTTGCTGCCAGGTGTAAGCAGATTTGACTGTTTTTGTTGAAACATGATACTAATAATTAATAGGGAATTTATTTGATGCTGTCAGCTTCATGATTATCCACTTCAGAGACACAGCCTAAGAAAATGCAAATAAAATATATGGGCCAGATCCTCATCTCTGCAAGTCTACCTTGTTACCTCCATTGGTGCAAGGGAGATTTTCACAATCTGACACTTAATTCACATGAGAGACCAATGTCATCCACCAGGAAAGAAACACTTAACTGAAAACAGGAGGTGTGCCATAAAACATTTGATGTATAAGGTGGAAGTGGAGTGTAGAGGCAAAAGAGCCTAGGAATGATAAAGTATTAAGCTTAATTTCCCACCCATCTTGAAGGTTGACTCACTCTTTGGTAGCCCTTAACGTAAGAGCAAGTCTGTGCTTGAGTGGCTTTTGGCATATGTTGTGTTGGGGTTTTTTTTATAAAACTCATGTGAGTGAAAGGCTGGGCATTCAGACACACGATCCGTGTTTGCTCAGGTCTTCCAAGCTGATGCTGGCCTGCAGTGAGCACAGGGTAGGGCAGAGTTTTGCACCAAGGACTGCAAGACATTTGGGTCCCTTGGACAAGTACATACTTGGAGGTCCCTCAGAGCAGGAGGTCTGGTGGCCTGCTTTCACCCAAAGTCACCCATTGACAAAAAACAGTCAAAATTAGCAACCACCCTCATCAACAATAAACTTTATAATGGGTCCAGGAGTCAGGAAAGGCATAACACTCCTGAAATCCACCCATCTCCTTTCCTCCCACTCTATACCTTCTTACATAGACAGCTATTCTCAAAGCCATCACATCCAAGCTTGCACCAATCTTGCTGAACGAAGGAAGCAGTGTTCCCTGGTACTCTGCTCTGACTCTGGCCTGGATAAGGGCTGCTTTGCCACCATGCACCTGCAGCAGTGTAGGAAGGTGACCTTATGGACAAATTAGGAGTTCAGCTCTCTTTTCTACACCGATTGCTGTTAGTTCATTATGTGGTGGCCTGACACATTCTGCTTGTAAATTTCTTTGCAGAGTAACTTTCATGGTGCTCCATCAGAGCACCAGCTTTCAGGGTGATATTTTTTTCTGAGCTTCCCTTGTTTGCATTGCCGGTGACAAAGGCTGGCGCATTGCATAAAGACAATTTCATACCTGTTTATTATGGGGAAGGACACACGCATCTGTAACTGATTTGACAGGAGACAGCATGACAGCTGTTTTACAGGATTCTCCATTGAAACAGCAAACGAGAGGCTTGCTGGCATGTATGGGACATATTTATATCCTAAACAAAAGGGCAATAACATACATAGTGACAAGCCTTGTTTGTACACAGCTTTCAGCAAGTTTGTGCCAAGTGCTGGCTCCCAGCCAGGCTCGCGGCTGGTACAATCTGGCACAGCCCCACCGACTCCAAGGCAGCTGCATCAATTTACACCAAGGAAGAAATGAGGTATAATTTTCTCAGTTACACACCAGAATTACAAGAGAGAGGAAAAAAACCCTGATGATGTCCTGGAAGGCTAGGGGCAAGCAGCATCTCAGCCCACCATGTGCTGGAGGGGGATAAGTCTGAGCATGTTTGCAAGGATGGACAGTTGGATTTGTTGTGTGTTGTGGAGGCTAGCAAGAAAGATAAAACCATTTTACAAGCCACTGATGGCTGCCTGCATTCAGCATGGCAGATAACACTTAATATATCAGCCCCATAGTTTTCAACCTGTTTTAATGGGAGATAGGTAAAGAGGTGAAAGCTGTACCTCTGTGGATGCTTCTGCACAGGAAAATGGGGACAGGGCTGACCTGTACCACAGGGTCTCTAATCGTTCTGCAAGCAGAAATTTTCCCTCCCAGGGAAAAGAGATAGGAAGATCATCTCCAGCTCTCACTTAGCCCCCAAGTGTCTGCGTAATGCCAGAGGATGCATTAGGAAGAGGCTGAGGGCAGTAGCCAGCTGAGGCTGAAGCAGGATATTTGTGATCGTACTGGTGAGCCAAATTTTGGCTGAAACTAGCAAAGTGAATAACCTTTGACATCCCATTAGTGGCTTTTTTTTTTTTTTAGCAGCAGCAGCAGCACACTGTCAGGAGCACAATGACTATTCCATTTCCAGATGCCAGTTCAACAGGCTTTATAAGGGTCTCCAACTTAAGTTTGTTTTAAATTGATTTTTATAACTCAATTACCAAGTTAAAAAATAATGTGGTCACTTAGCCCTGCTTTCTAGGGGGGACACTGCTTCTCCATGGGTATCTCCACAACACTTTTCAGCACCAGGCTGTTGTCTTGACTTAGATATTTGCAAGTTGATTCATCAAGAAAAGAAAGAAGTCCTTGTTATTGTTTATAATAATTAATTCCAGCCATAACAAATTATGCCATGCCTGTACATCTTCTTATAGTATAATTATACCCCGTCACACCCAGCCCTGCCCAAACTCATCTTGAGTATAAGGGATTTATTGCATTTCCTGCCAAAATCCTTGTATGAGTTCCTCACATATAGCCAGAAAGATGCCCAAGATGTCATTGACAGAAGGCTGGCAATTACAGTATCCCAATCATGTTTCTTTGCTTTCACCCTGTCAAACAAGTCATTCATAAGAGAGAAAAACATGTAGGACATAAATCCCAGCAAGAAGCTCCCATAGATCTACATTCATGCCTACATCACTGGTTTTATGACAATCATCTTGACGTTGGCTTATTATGTCAAAGATACATATGTTAAGAGGAAGGTCTGGGGTTTCTTGTTTAAATTTCCATTAAGGCAGGAACAGACACCTCATCACTAGCTTTAATTTTAGCTTTCTAATACTAAAAACAAGTTTCTTGTTAGGAAAGGGAGACAATTTTGCCTCTATCTATTAAAAGCAGCAACATGGTTATCATCTGCTAAAAACCCCAGGAACAATGGCAAAACAAGAAGCCGGTGTAAGCAAATGCATGAGGTAACAAAAACTGAATGAGACATTTTCAAACATGTAATGATTACATGTCAAAGCATAATTTAAATATCACAGCACCTTAAGTGTTCATGAAGAGGAAGACAGAGTGACTGAGAACTCCTGGCTAAAATAGCCTTTTTCCTGGCGCTGATTGATATTCTTGAATGGAGGACTTGATGGATTATGATTTTTGCAAGAGAATCATTACATGCCAGGTGCACAAATAGAGAAGTACAGCTTGTTGACACCTCTGTGCAAAATAAAGCCATTCTAGGAATTTTGATTCATTATATGTCTATTAGGAATCAATCCACCTGACCTAAATTTTGCATCATAAATCAGATTAAGAAACCTGGCTAGATCTCAGCAAAGGCTGTGTGTCCTTGGTATAAAATCACTCCTCTATACCCAGCACACCATTATTATTCTAAATGCAATAATCTATATTGTATAATTTAGGTCAACTTGATATAAGAGTAGGCAAGAGCATTTCTACCCACTCACCTGCATAGGAATTTAATATTTTAGGGACATTATTTGTCTTTTTGCATATCGGTTGGGTTCATTGTGTTGGTTTTTTGTTGTGGGTTTTTTTTTCATTCACAACATTCACTGTTCAAGATGTGGGGAAAAAAAAACAACATCCATAAAATACTACAGTAAGATCATAAGGCAACTGTGGAGATCCTTAAAAGTAGAGCCATATAATTTTCTTACATGGGTAATTACAGTAAATGTGATTTGAACAGCTAAGTAGAGAGGCATTGATTTTTGCTGGCTTGCCACAGCATGTAAGAGAAACCAGGTGGGTTTGTGGTGCTCCCTAAAAGGCTTTGACAGCTGCAAATCTCCCCCCACAAAAGTATATAGGAGTGTATAGGTCTGAAAGTCAAAGGGAGTTGCATCCAAGTCTAAGATACTTCTGAAACTATTCCCATTCGTACCAACCTGGAATTTGAAGTGAGTTTTAAAAGGAACGACGGTAGCATTTTCTGCATAAAATTAGACAAGTTCATTAACCGTGAGGATTTTTTGTTTAACTTTGAGGAGCTGCGTGGCTCACTCCTCTTTGAGCTGCACAAGCCAACCCTGGGGTACGGTGCCAGTCTTTGATGATGAAAGACCTACGGGCAGAAACAAAATGTGCTTTTGAAAGCTTCAAGCCCATGACAGCTGCAAGAGAGCAGTAATTCAGGAAATGTCTTGGGTAAAATCAACTCGAATGTCTTGATGTTCTGTTTTATCATTATGACCACAAAGGAGTTTCTTTTAGCTATCAACTGTAAATCTCAAGGGGGTCCCCGCAAGATATGATAGTAATCTGCCTTGAATAGAAATGGCTGCAAGTAGCAGTAGAGTTGCAAAAGAAAAGGGACATTTTACCCACAAACGCCAGTAATGTCACTAACACATGAAACTCCCTAGCTTGACACTTACAGTCTATTCCCAGCGCCGTCTCTAACCCCAGCAGGGCCAGTCTCTTTCCACCCTTCAATGGACTCACCCATAAAAGAGAGATATCAACGATGGTTATCTAGGGAAGGCTCCTGGGAAACCTCCAAATGAGGCAATTTATTGCTACAGCCTCATGGGTTTTGGCGGCCATTTACACCCATGCATGGGGAGTGGAGGACAAAATATGCTGTTAGTGTTGGATATTTTTGCAGACACTTTGCCAAGGGGTAGGCACCCAGGCGTGGGGGCTCAGCTCTGCAGAGCACCCCTATGTTTGGGGAAACTGGTCCCCATCTGAACATCCTGCTGCCATCAGGCGTAATCAAATCAATGGGCATTTTTCAATAGCATTTCGACACCGAGTTTGCATGGACCCATTTCCAAATGAGATGGTCCTTTTCCTGGTGAAGGAAGTATTTACATGTAGTGTTTCGACTTGTAGGCTTTTTTGTGCCTCTAAAGTGGTTCCTCTCCAAGGACATGACTGAGATGATCCCAGACTCTGAGCCTGGGGCAGGATCAATCTCAATCCCCAGAGATGAAGAATATCATGACCCTACCCGTGCCCTGGCAGAACCCCCTGAGCCTTCACACAGCTCAGCATGAGCCCAGGAGAGCACACAGCACCAGGGAAGGTGCCAAATGTGGTGATTGTCTGCCATCTACACCTGCAGTGGAAACGGGCTTTAAAGGGAACATAAATGTTTCTGGCTCCTTCCTCAACCATTCTTTTACCCCGCACAGTGGTGTGAAGGGACTAAGTAAGCATTAAAAATCTTACCTACTCTTCATTCTGCAAAATAAGACCTTACCAACTTTCTTTTTATCTTTTTAACACAAGACAATGAAATCTCTTAAGACTCTTCTGACTTTTTCTCAGTCTTTGTATGTATTTTCCTAGCAAAAAAACCCTAAGTTAATTCTTTCTTCCAGAACATTTGGACAAATGACAAGACTGGGTAACAGGGCAACAGGGTAACATGCTGCTTAAGAATACATGTATTTGCTGACTATCTATGAGGAAGCTGATAAAAGCTTTAAACAGCTAAAACCAGTAAAAAAAACATTTTTGCTGTGGGGCGGCTTGTGACAAGCATTGTGTTGAGAAGTTTACTTACATATCTTCAGTAATTACCCCTGCGATTTAGTGGCATTTTAGATTTAAATGGTTAATGCTGGAGAAGCACAACTGCTTCTCCAGTGTCACACTCCTGAGGGGACTTTGAAACACCTTGACCAAAAAACATCTCTCCTGACCTCAGTTGCACTGTTGTCACTTCTGGGAGCACTGGGTTTAACTTTTTTAACACATTCCCTACTTCCTCCGAGTACTTGCAGCACCAAGGTGCCACTGTGGGTGGTCTGAGGATGCTCTGGGAACACCTTGCTGGTGTCACCTAGTTCCCCTGTCAAACATTGCAAAGTCCCATTGTGCCATGTCCCCATCACTGGCAATACCGATGTTGTTTTCACAGCAAATAAAGACTTCCTGGTAGACACGGTTTAAATAATACAGTCTTGGCTTTTTAAAGGTAAAGAAACAAACCATTCAAATGTGGAATGATTTCTTTCTCAAAATATTTCAAAGTCATGTCACTCTATCTATTACCCAAGACAAATTACTTTGACAGCACTATCTACTCTTGACATTTGAGTTGTCTCTCTAGCCTATTATATTTTAGCAGAGGCATAAAATATTGTTCAGACAATATGGTTAGTCTAAAAGAGTAAATCTAACTGCTTTGAAATGGCCTATTAGGAGATGAACTCCCAGTTTAGCTGCAGGCAGAGAATTAATCCAGTGCTTTTCTTAGTTCTTCAATGGCAATCTTTTCTTCCCTGCTAACTAAATGTTCTTTTTTTGGAGGGATGCAAAAACGGAGTAATCTTCAGAAGGAGAGGGGGCAAATTAAACAGAAATCAGAGGGGAAAGCATCATTAAGAAATTCTGACACATGACATCGTTAGAGGACATGTGTCTGGGCTCTACTGTTGTGGTAGAAATGGAGATGGGGTTAAATTCTGACTTCAGTCTTGAAAACAATTATGCACACAACTTAGCATCTTGCATGCCTTAAAATGCAACACCTGCCTCTGCTCTCTGGCTTGGTATATTGTAAATATTCAATTACAAAATGGAACACCCTGGGGGGTGCTTTCCTAGGATGCAGCTGCTCCCAAGTCCCAAAGACAGGAGCACTGTAGGGTCCGAGCCCCTCTCCCACCCATGTGGGCTTCAGCTGGTTCAGCAGGGCACAGTGCTGCTGCTCAGCTCCCAGGGGCTTCTGACAGTCTTACAGCTTAACCTCTGGCCATAGGAGTGGCATGAGCTTGTGCTTGGCCACAACACCCTCTCATGCATGCGTACATATGTGGGTTTTAATAAACAAATGGTCTCAGCTGCTTCAGAGAAATTCATTTCTATTCACTCCCTGAGATACTCCTCTTTTCAGCACCTACCTTTTCAGTGCTTGCCTTTACATTACAAGTTCAATGTTTGTCTATTTGATGTCTCCTATTCAGCAGCTACTTCTCTTGCCATGATGCACCACTTGACAGCTTCTGCAGGAAAGGACCAGAAATTAGAGCTACACAAGCATTTACAAGACCTTGTAGTAGCTTGCTGCCCTCTATGTATGTGATGGGGCAGTCACAAGTCTCCATGCAATCCAGAGAGATCACAGCTAAGGAGATTTCCGACCAAGCTCGGCTGATGTGCATTGGTGGTGTGGCAGCAGCAGCAGCACCCCAAGGAGATGAGCAGCAGCAGATGGGCACTGAGACACGGAAGCATGGCCAGGGATGTTACCAAAAGCCACCCCAAAACGCAGTGATGGGCAGAAATACTTCATGATATTGCAGAGGTACCAAGTTGGAGGTGCCAGCCCTGACCAGCAGCACCTCCTGCCCCGGGTGTCCCGTGTCCCCGTACACACAGGCTGTACCTGGAGGCCATGCCCAAGCCCCCAGCAGCACCGAATGCCCAGGGACCCTCAGGCCGGGTGCTTCAGCTGCTCTCCAGGAGGATGCGTGCGGCAGCAGCAGGACTGGGCTGCTGCAGGTGAAGGCAGGCATTGCCACCCTGTGGAGAGAGAAGGGGAGCAGTGAACTCGGCTGGGGAAAGCTCTCAGCTGCGCCAAGCACTGCCACCTCCTCGGAACCCCACTGCTGGAGCCCTGACCCGCCCCAAAATGCCAAAACAGAGGATTCTCGCAGGCCTCCATCACGGAAGGGTTGGGGTCCTGCATGGCAGGTCTCTCAGGATGTGGTTGGCACCATTAGGAGAGCACAGTTCAACACTCAGTTGCTTCCACAGAGAAGTGCCCACAGCTGGCTCTCCGTTGAGCTCAGTCAGCCTCTGCATTCCCTGGTTCAGACCACACCCTGGAGGAGATGTGGTCAAAGGGATGACCATCGAGGCTTCTGGGGCTCCCCAGAAAGCTGAGAAAGAGCATGAGGTCCTGGAAGCTCCTCAGAGCAGGAGCATCCCATGTTGCTGTTTGTAGCTTACCTGGACCAGATCCGTCTGATGACTCCAGAGGCTGGTGGGACCCATGATAAATCTGAAAGAACATATTTCAGATCGAATGCCTGAGAAACAACCACCTTCCAGCAGCACCAGAGCTTGCTGGTGCAGTGTCCAGAGCCTTTACATATTCCCTGTGACAAATCCCAGCATCATTCACCATGTGACAAACCCACCTTCATCCCCCTCATTCCTGGGTGATGCTAAGGTTTAAAATCCTCTGTGCTTCCCACACAATAAGGTCACTTCTTGCTAAAAAACATTTACTATCGTGACGGCTTCGCTTTGTGCAATTATCTGTTTATCAGCCACCAGCCTACTCTTACTAACGTGCTTGCCTGTCTTCTTTTTTATTCATCACACCAGATTAATCTTGAAGATGGATGATATCAAGTTAAACGAGCTTCCTGGGCCAATCAATCAGTTCTGGAGACAGCACCTCTCATCGCTTGATGAAACTCCCTGGTTGCCCTGCCTTCGTGGGGTGATTACCTCCTGCTTCCCTTGGGACTGCAGCAAAAGGATCCAGGAGGCATTTGTTTTGTTTTTTTTTAATTGAGAGGTGAAACCTCTCCTAATTAATGATCCAGCTACAGGGCCTCTTTGTGTCATTACTCCTTATTGATGAAAAAGGAATAACAGCCATTGAATAAATTAGGGCAGGCACGTTAGGACCTTCATGGTGTTCCTAAATTGTGTGTGTTGTCTCGTGAACAACTGAGCATGAAGAGGCTGTTAGGAGTGGCTTGATGTCAGAAAGGGACACCCAGGATTATTGTCCCCTACTGTTACATGTGTCTGAGTTACACACCCCCTTGGTTAGCCAGGAGGTCTTTGTGCCCTTCCTCATGTCCTCTCAGAAGCCATCCCAGAAGCTCTTTTGCTGGTATGTAGGGAATTCTGATGCCCTAATTCTTCATGGTTCATAGCTATATGAAGTTATAGCCATCTTTTTTCTTACCCAGCATTATCCTCTAACTCAAACAGTTACTTCTTCACCCCATGTCTTTGTCAGACAGAGCAAAGACAAGCACTCCTGCCCCGGATCACCAAACACCTCCAGCCTCCTCTGTAGGATAAGCTCTCTCATCCACTCAGTTTCTATTGATCTTTCTATGTAGCTGTTCCAGCATGAATTCATCTTTCTTGAGGATGTGTGACCCAAATATGCAGTATTCGAGGCAAGGACTTGTACAGACCTTGTACAAGTGTGTGCTGGTAATGATATCACACCTTCCTGTGTCTGGGGGAAGTCCATCCCATCCTAAGGTTACAGTTGCCCGTCTGATACCTGGTGGTTGCCCTCACTAGGTTCTAGACTCTAGCATGTACTGCAAGATCTGGGCACTGTCTCAAGTGCACAAATGCAGGACTTTGCACTTCTCACAATATTTCATTCCGTTTCTGCTGGTCCTTGAAACACAGAGACAAACAAACAGCTGCCATTCTGCTCTTCACTGACCAGGTCTCCTGAATGTGTCTTGGTGGCTAATGCAGTAAATACAATTTTGTCTTTTGGGGCCATTAAGAAAATGTCGTTTAAAAAAAATATGTCCCATGATCTACCTTTGAGAAAAGTCTTTATTAAGCTTATTACTTGCCATTGTTCATCTGTAAACAAATTCCTTATCAACCTTATTTGTTCATCTGCTGAGAACCAACTTTTCTAGTTTCATCAAGGACTTCTTGTAAAGTATTTTCTCAAGAGTACACTTCCAGGGAGGAGATTTACTGCCATAGTGTTAAGGGTGTTTCTTAGCTTCTCCTTCTTAGCTTAGCCAAGGAAGGAGAGAAGTCGAGTTAATCTGGCACAAACTTTCTGGCACCACCTGACAGGGTTTTGCCTTGCCAGACTCCTTTTTAAACTGTTTGGACTCTGATCTTTTGTCTACAGAAATCAAAGCTGCCTTTACTACAGTTTCAACAGTCAAATCTTTCTGGCAGCAACCTCTGAAGTGTCAAACAACTTGCCGTGTCCAAATCTTTCCCAGATCTCTACCCTGTGTGGTGTCACCTCCCACTCAAGCATTGTTTTCCCCCTAAAGATGGGGAGGACACTCAGCCAGTCTGAGGATAAGAGGAAAAGACAGGGAAATAACACCTGCCTTTCAAAAATATTGTATTTGAAGGGAAATTTTCTTCAGTTGCACGAAACCCACCTCCATGCAGAAACCTGGAGTTTATAGACTTATGAAGACCTTCCCACAGAAGCAGCAATCCATCTGTCCCTGCTCAGTGCATAGCATACACTAACCAAACACTTCTGGTACAGCTGAGGCGGTACAGCAGAGACTACAGCCCACTCAGCCCCAAACTTGGCGAAGACGAAGATGACAGCTACTACTGTCTGCGCATACTGTACTGAGCGAAAGACAGACAAGAAGTATCACTGGAGCACAAACAATAATCACGGAGGTGCCTTCAGGGCACATGAGCTGTATGTGCACACACAGAGCTATTTAAGTGTGCTATGAAATATCTCACCTTCTGAACCACTCCAAACCAGCCACAGAGATTCTGCAAGCCAAGCAGTTGTAGGGGAGGGACATCCAGGAAAGACTGGCATTTTTATACAGGCAATAAATCCTACTTCATGAAGAGACATGTTGAGGTAAAATTGCCAGTGGCTGTTTTAATAAGTATTTATGATACATAAAGGGATTTGATTCATAAAAGCCGTAATTATGCCTTTACTACAAAGCAGTACAAATATAAAGCCTCCTACCTATTACACTGAAACTGTAATTGCATCTCATTAAAAAATATAAGCAAATCAAAATTAAAAACTTGAGGGGGAGGAGAGAAGTGCTACCCAAAATCTTGGTGGTTAAACATTATGGGCTTTGTGTTGTGCCATTCAATCAGCCTAAATACCTCATAAAATAGAATGAAGCCCTAAATATCTGGGTGGTGTTCGAGCAGCTCAGAAGATGGCTTTGCTCACTGAGGCAGGAAGTTTACAATGAGACCTGCCCACTTAAAAGGCATAAAAGAAATCTTGGCTTTAATCTCAGATTT
Source organism: Coracopsis vasa (assembly GCA_026283785.1). Lineage (NCBI taxonomy): Eukaryota > Metazoa > Chordata > Aves > Psittaciformes > Psittacidae > Coracopsis > Coracopsis vasa. The sequence goes on from JANHGB010047613.1 coordinate 31,012, forward strand.
GTGGGAATTCCACCAGTGCCTTCCATGTGGCCGTGATTGCACTGCTCTACCCATGACAGAGCCACAAAAGAAGGTTAAAGCCTTCCTCAGCCAAACACTGTGAGTGATAGGCTGAAATAACCATTTTGAATCCTATTTAAGTTCACACATCTGAAGGCAGAGTCTTCTCTCCTGTGCCAAGAGAGGTGTAGCATTGCTGTATTCCCCTACTGGAGGTACCAGATAGGTAGAGGGTAAATTAATGTCACGTAGAAAAATAACAGCATCGAGGTCCAGATGCTGCTGACCAGGGTACAAGGGCCTAGTGAAATAGTGAAATACCTGATGGTTTTGTCCTCCTCCATGCTAACTGCATCCCACATGGCCTTTGTCAGGACTCTTACAGGCTCCTCACTGGGTATTCCTTCAGCATCTCCAGAGTTTCAGCATTTTACTCTGTTACATTCTTTTAATTGGTATGATTTGGGGGTGAGAGGCTCTCCCTCCTTCCAGCTACACCTTGTTCCTGGCCAGTTGGGATCATCTGAAGGCATTGTTATGTTCAAGATGAGTTCATTGTGGTCCAGTACAGTTTTCATTGCCCCAAGTGACTTTAGCCCCAATGCTTGCCCACCTCAGTGGTTAGCCTTGCTATGAGAAGCACCTCCACAACATGCTGGAGCAGTGCTGGGGTTATTGATGCAACTTTCCTACCAAATATTCTTTGGTCTAATCGCTTTCTTAAACTACACAAACACAATCACTGCACCACAATCAATTATTTAACAGAAAATGATGCATTGAGTTAGAAACTAAATACCATTTAATATGCTTCAGGAATTCTAATTGAGAGATTTCACTGTATTGCTAATGAAAACTTTAACTTTGTGGTGGTTTAAAATCTTCCTTGAATACAGATAAGCAATATCTATATACTTTCTTTTAATGTCTGGAATTATTTTGCCATTTTAATGTAATCAGTCTTTCTATTTTGAAGAGGGTGCCCTTGTAGGTTATTTGTTTTCCTTACGTTTTGCAAATTGTTCCCTTTTCAAGATTATTTGTTTAGTGTGAAGAGGTTATTAAACAAACCAAGAACAGTCCTTAAACTAATCAGCTAGAAGTGACAATAGAGATCAGGAATAATTCAATATTAAAGAGGTTACTTTTAAAATTGATCTGAAAATGTAACATATTGGGGGGAAGGGGAAGCACATGCACATCTCTTATTAAAGTTGAAAAGATGAGCTGGCGGGACCAGATGCCTGAAGAGCATGAGGCAGGAGCCCCCATTGATAGGAATTGCTGAGCTCCAACGTGCCACAGCCGATTTCCACATTCATACATGTTCTCCCCACCAGAATGACTCAAGTAAAAACCCTGGAGGCCTTGCAAGCAGGTGAGAGCTGCCTTTTCATCAGCATTTGCTTTCAGTCATTATCGGACTTTGGGATCTTTCTCCAAGTACTTGGTGCACTACCACAAGTAGTACACAAAGCTCAACCCTACAACAGGTCTTTCTTTGCAGTGAAGGCTGAGGGGTCTGCAAGTCTGTTCCCCTCCAACAGGCTGCTCATTAGCCAATTAATACAAATCACTGTTGGTCCGTGCTCATGTGTCTTTTCACACACTTGCCTCAATGCCCTCTTTGAAGTACTAGTGAGCTCATGGTGGTGTTCCCCCAGGTGGTGTTCCCTTTCTCATCTCTCCTTCCATTTGCTCACAGCTGATCAAAACACAGAAGGGGAAGGAGAAGAAAACCACTCACTAAGAGACTTTCTGGAGGACTTTTGGTCTCAGACATTTCAGCTGGGTGCTAATCCTTGTGTAGCAAGGACTGTACCTCTGCCAAAGACACAGCAAACTCCTGGCACAGTAAGTAGCATTTTCCATCCCAAGGGCTCCACTAACTTTTCCCTGGGGAAGGTGGTGCAGGCACAGGACCTATGCTGACCGAATGTTCTCCTGCAGAAGCTACTCCTCTTGGACCAGCAGCAGGTCTCTGCAGCTTCCAACCCAGTCTGCAAAGCACCTAGGGATCAAGCTCTGAAAAGCACAGGCAGGAGCTGGGTTTGTCAGTAGTTGCAGGTGAAGTCAGGCTGTCATGAGCACTTTTAAACCCCCCAGGCTGGTAGGTCGTCCTGGACCTTTCCTGATGTGACATCTCTGTAGTTTCATTTGGTACCTTATCAGAAGGTCACAATCCTCATGGTTCTAAAGCAGGGTTCCTTGTCCTGGCTGTGTCCTCACTGCACAGAGCATGGCCTTCCCTCATGAAAGAGGACATGGCAAGCAATTTGTGAAGTACCTAGGAGCTACCTGCCCAACGCTGCTCGTACCAAGAGCCTTCATGCCCACCAGCCAGCTATGAACAACTCTCATGTTGCTCAGTGTTCAGTTTAATCAGCATAGTGCTCCTGATGGAGGCAGAGCAGAGAGCTCTGGGGTCCTTGGTTTCAAACACAGCTCGCAGAAAAGCTGACATGCTGGATTAACATAAAATCAGCCTCCCATTGTCATTTTGGGCAAAAGATCCTCAAGCCAGGCTATTTATACCAGAGACACACAGTGCAGAACACAGCGCGAGTCCTCTGGTGCCGCTTGCTCCTGGTGCTAATTGTTGTTTGGGAAGCGTCACCAGGATTATCGTTCCGCTCATGTTGTGACTGACTTTGGGGAAATTAATTTAAAGGGAGCAGCTGGTAGCAGTCCTGCGCTTTCAGAGGTGGCAGCATCGCGCCTTGCAGTATGTTTCCATCTCATGTAAGGATGCAACAAGCAGTGGCAAAGAGTCTGTGCGCGTGAGACTGACTTTTTGCATCTTTAATAAAGAGTAAACACCTAAACTCTCATCTCCATAGTTCAGGAGGTGCCTAGAAACCCCCGTCTCCACTCTCTATGGGATGGACATCAAGGGGCACAGCAAACAGCCTTCAGCAAAGCTGCTGTTGGAGGAACTGCTGGCTGGGCACTTTCATGACGCTGTAAGTGGGGTTTGGAGATTGGGGATTTTTTCTTCTTCTTGATGTCACTTGAAATCAGATTTAAGCTGAAGTGAACAAAATAAGCCATTCATAGGTGGAGAGTTAGTAAATTTACTGATCTCATTGTAATTTAAAACTTCCCTGTTTATTTAAAGCAGCTGAGGGGAAGGAAGGAAAGGTGGAAGGGAAAAATCTGGCAATAAAGCTGCCGCTGTAAGCCTGGGTGGTAAGTGCTGCTGTCTTTATCACAGAGGGGGGCTCTTAAAAACAGAAATGATATAACTACTGAGCCAGCCATCAACTAACTGCCACTTCCCTTTTTTAAGCTATTCTGATTACAGTTGTCTTTAGAAAAGAGAAATAAAATATGCATTAAGAAAGACCTGCAATCACAAATGAGGAATAGGACACTGCAAAAACAACAAACACCACAGTCTAAGTCACTTTCTTTGTTACAATCCTGGGATAAACAAAGCTGCCTAATAAATATTGATATTGTTTGTACATCCTGCCTTTGGAAATGAATAGCAAACTGATGTACTAGCCCCTTTCCCTCTCTGGAGAGATGCTAAGCATGCATGTATATGCACCCCAAACTATTTTCCAGAGAAAGCTGGAAAACAAGCCCACAGCACCATTAATATATCCATAATGGGTTTTGGAATTGTTTAGCTGACACCACACTTTACTCAGCTGTCTGTGTAATGCCTAAGTAAAATAAAGCTTTCCTGGTGCAGAATAATCATAGCAACTCTTATGCTGGGACCAAGCATCTGCCCAAGGAGTTAACGCAAGCTGGCTCTAAGGGTCCCCTTGGATAATCTGCTTTGACAGGTCAGGGCTGCTCCCAGTCAGGGTGCACTCCTGTATCACTAAAGGCTCCTTTGGTAGACCTGAAGCCAGTTTGGTTTCCATCCCAAACTGGTCTTTGTGTTCCCTGGGACATCCCTGTCAAAGCCTGCCAATGTGGGGCTTGGTTTCATGTTTCAAGGTAGTACTACAGATCCAAGCACCCCTTTTTTGTCTGTCTCCCTCCTCTGTCCTATACAAAAGCTCATCCACTGCTATATATTCGGATTCATTTCAAACTGCTGCTCTCCCAGGTGAGCTCTGCACGCAACAGCCAGCCCCTCATGTTGTCTCTAAAAAAGGACACGGTGACATTCCCACAGCAGTGTTTGGCCTCGCTCATTCCAGCTGAAGCTTTTCTAAACATGTGTCAATGTTTATGTAAATATTGAAGCAAAGCTCCAAGGCAGGGAGGCTGAGCGCATCCCCTGCAGTCACAGGGCTGGGATGCAATGAGCTCCCACACACCAGACTGCCCCACCTGACATCCTAACACAGCATCCCATGACTCACAACATGACTGGGAACACACAGAAGCCACCATAGTGATGGTAAAGGCACAGTTAACTTGCCTCCAGGCTTCCCTACTGCTACCATCAGGAGCCATCAAGCCAGTTGTGACTCTGGCCTCCTAACGCTGGCCCTCATCTCCAGCACAGCCATCGGGAGCAGCAGCTTTTGTTTTTTTCCCCTCCTGTCTCCGCAGGCAAGGACGATGCTCTCCCAGCACCAAGGGTACCACTGACACATCAAGTGGCTGACTGCTGGCCTGACTCTGAATTTTCCCCCATCCTATCTTCTGCAGAGCCCCTGCAGTAGAATCCTGCAAAACAAGAGGCCAGGCGACATCAGGGGTTGATGCGGGGAGAGCAAGGGGGTGAGTTACTCCCACCAGGATGGGGAACAAAAGTGCAATGCATCAGCTTGAAACACACTGACATCCTTGCACAAACATGATGCACATCTGGACCCACAGCCAATGACCCTCTGTGGTCATCATGCAAACAACAGTCCTGGAAAGTGCAACAGGGGATGCCACCTGGCCTCTTGTTTTGCAGGTTTCTACTGCAGGAGCTCTGCAGAAGATAGGATGGGGGAAAATACTTAATCCTACAGAGGAATTGCTCATTCCTTCAAGGGCTTAAAATTAATGAACGTAACCCTGCCAAAGTCGATTGTCTCAACTAGTGATGAAGTGCTGGATTCTGCAGGGTCCCAGCAGGTCAGCATCAATGCAGCACCCCAGTAGTGCACAGGATATGGTCACCAACAAGCTTGGTCTCCTCTTCCTTGCTGGAGTTGATGGGGAGGCTTCAGTATGTTTGGAGCAGGCTGCCAGTACTCACACAAGATATTTAGCCATTTTGAGTCTCCCCAGGGGCTTACAGTGCTGGAGCTGGACTTTTCTTTCCTTGTTTTTGGCTTGAGTTTGAATTCTAGAGCCTTGACCCTTCATGTTTTGGGCTTTGCCTGGCTGCTCTTCACCAAGTGACAACCTTCATGAGGGAAGAAACCTAGCTGGTGAGTGAATGCACCCAGGACCACAGCCCCAGCTGCCCTCCATCACCCTGCAAAACAAAAGGACAGGTGACATCAGAGGGTGATGGATTGGGAGCAAGGGGGTGGATTACACCCATCGAGACAGGGAACAAGAGTGGAAAGCATCAGCTTGAAACACACTGACATCCTTGCACAAACATGATGCACATCTGAACTCACAGCCAATGCATCCTCCACAGTCATCATGCAGATGACAGTGCTGGAAAGTGGAAGTGTTAGACAGGAATTTAGTGTTAAGCCATGAATAAACCCAGTGGCACCTACCCACCCCTGCCAAGTCTTTGCTGGGTGTTGGAAACACTGGCAGTCCTTCTCCCCTCCCCACTGGAGCAGAACCAAGGATTAAGTTGTGAAGCTACATTGTTCTCGCTCTGTATCTTTTTTTAGTACATCTGTTTGTTTTCTCTGCTAGTCAGATGATGACATGAACCACTAAAAACCATCTCCTGAATGTGCACGTCTCATTTAAACTACCTGGAGGTGTTTAATTATGGCTTAGATCTAGCACACACTGCTGCTGTTGCTGCATCTGATTTTACGTAAGCGCCTGGGTGAACCCCAATGCTCTGTGGCCCTCTCCTGCTCTACTGCACTAGGATTACATAGGGATATACATAAAGGATATTTACAGTGCCCTCCACCTCCCCCTGCTGTCTCCAGCAAAATGCATTGTTTAGCATCATTTATTCTATGTATTTTTTACCATCACCTTACCAGCTTCTCTGGTGGTCGGAGAGGTAATTTGCATTTAGCAGCCTCCCTTGAAGAGAAAGCAAAAATTAACAGTCAGGTGTAGGCAATACAAGCGGTATAAGATAATATAACACTCTTCACTCACACTGATCATGCATCATCCCTCTCAAGTTTTTGTCCACAAAGCTTTGGCAGAGGCAGTGTGTAGATTTCCTTTGAAACAGCAGCTGGGGGTGAACCCATTGAGCCCAGTCAGTGCAAACACAAACCACTACATGTGCAAGCCATGTGGGTATCTGCATTAGCAGGTAATTCTTGATGTACCCTTCTTCCCCAGCCCCATCCATGCTTTTCAGCACTCCATATGCACAGAGCACTATTTGCTTTAGACTCTGATTTTTTTGCAGGTCACAGAACTTACTGCTCTTAATCTCTCCAGATCGTGCTGGTTCACCTCAATCTTGATGTTTTGTTATGCCTTTAATTTTAGGGTGAGATCAAGGATGAAATTACACCTGAGATACCCTCCATGAAGTATAAGCACCGACTATAGGGGTGGGTTTGTTTTCTGGTTTTGTTTAGTTGGCCAAAAACCTATTGGGAATATTTTAAAGAAGCTTTCCCCTGACAATTGCTATCAGCAGATGTTTCCCCACCCCACACAGGCTAAAAGAACAGTGTCAAATCCTTGTCTTTTCTCACCCTCTTTAATCCCTGCAATGAGGAATACGTTGGCTTAAATTAAAATCATTTTAATCAACAGGCCATAGAGACCCCTTTTGAAGTAGGTGGGGGTTCTGCCTGGGTTTTGCCAGCTCTATTCAAAGCACAGCTTCACCTCCTCACCCTCTGGCTACAGGGACTCCCACTGCCCACACAGGCTAAAATAAAGCTGTCCCATGGAGATCGCACCCTGTGGACATTCCTAGACAGCCAAGATTGCACCAAAAAATGCTAGTTTGGAGTGTGGGTGTTTGGGGCTGAAGATATTTTCACTTCTCTATTCCATACATGCTCTTTTTATAGGTGCTGTAATACTTTTAAAGGCAGGGCTGGGCTGCTTGCACCAAAAGATGTGGCGCAGCACAAAGACCACTGAACACCGAGCAAAGTGACTTGTGTTGCTCTCCGGATCCTTGCTTACAGACATCCTTCTCCATGGGAGTTGAAGAGGGGGAGCCAGAAAAAGCTGGGAAAACAAGAGGGTAAGGAACCATG
>JANHGB010047614.1:0-21845 GCA_026283785.1 Coracopsis vasa
TTAGTTACTAAACTGTTCTTATCTCAACCCATGGGAGTTGCATTCTTTTCGATTCTCCTCTCCATCCCTCCGGGAGCCAGGGGGGACTAAGGGGAGGAGTGAGAGAGTGAGACCGCATGGCTGATTTATGGCTGAATGAGTTTAAACTATGACACTAAAAAAATTTTAGTTCTTAGCGAAAGTAGATGAAAAACTAAAGAAGATAGTTTGGTTGCAGATAATTGGATGCTGCTCAGCCACACTGAAGTTGTGAAATACCAGACATTTAGTTTCACAGCTGTGCTCAGAATAAAGGGGCAAGACCCTTCAAACAAAAATCATGCAATATATCAAATTAACATTTAGTAATGCACCTTTCTTGTGGGAGGGGTATGTGGGAATGCAGACTGGGCACTGTGTGAAAAACGCACCTCATGGTACACTTACCCCTCTTACTGGCCAGAGAAATTGACCTGCAATTGAAAACAAGTTTCCTTCCTGACCAGTAATTCAGGTGACTGAATCCAGCGGGTATGCATCCATCAATTATGTCTCCAGCAAGCATGGACAGGTACCATAGGGACTTTTAAAGACCTGTAAATATACAGTGATATAAATTATCCATTAATTTCTAATCTACATGTTTCTTATATTTCACAACGTGTAAATATTTTTAGGACACCTGATAAGTTTTGTCAATTCACAGGTTCTGTAAGAATCACAACATTTCCATCTCAAAACTGTCCATAACAACAACATTATATAAGACATTTATGAAAATAATTTCACAAAGAAACCATATATATCCTGCTGTATTCCTTTTTGTATTTTCCCTTGAAGATTCTTGGCTGGTGTCAGCTGAGGTATGTTGAATTATGAAGTAAAAGGAAGAATGAACCAATAATTGGAGAGATAAAATGGGTTGTGAGATATTTGAATGCATTTCTCCATCATAAACCTAGTATGTTTATTGTATTCAGACAAGCTTAGAACCATCCTAGTAAAAAAAAAAAAAAAGAGATGAATTTGTAAGGTGGTTAAAGCTAGATACAAAAAACTAAAACAAAACAAAACAAAACCCTAAACCTGTGAATTTCCAAGACTTACTATTTTCTCAGTGGAGATACACTGGTTTCCTCTGTTGCAGATTAAAATTCACTATACTTCAGTTCCTCTCTAACGTAAGTATGTGAAGGTAAATATAACAGTCTGTAAACCATTCAGGTGTTCTAATAATAGAGGGAACAACATCTTAAAAGTACCTGAGACAATCAGGATATTATGTAACTGAAAATTAAAGTGGCAATGCATTCAATTTTACTGGACCACAGAATCACAAAATGGTTGAGGTTGGAAGGGACCTTTGGAGATCATCTTGTCCTACTTTCCTGCTCAAGCAGCTACATGTAGAACCAGTTCCCCAGGACCACATCCACAAGGCTTTTGAATATCTCCAAACATGGAGACCACACAACCTCTGGGAAACCTATGCCAGTGCTCAGCCACCCTCACAGCTCCTGATGTCCAGAGGGAACCTCCTGGATTTCAGGTTGTGCCTATAGTCTTTTGTCCTGTTTCTGGGCACCACTGAAAAGAGTCTGGCTCTGTCACCTTTGCACCTTCCTTTCAGGTATTCATACATTGATAAGATCCCCTCTGAGTCTTCTCTTCTCCAGGCTAAATAGTCCCAGCAACCTGGAACTTCAATCACCAAAACTTGGACATGAATGTATAATTATTGAAGAAGGTCATATGTATTATTACTATTATCGATAATAAAGTAAAAGCTTCAAAAACAGAAGCTCACTTTTGCTGGGACAAATTAAATCCTACCTGTGGTGGAATAGATGGATGGAAATGTATTTAGTTTTGAGACCTGAGAGGTGAATACCACTGTCACTTCTCCTCAACACTGACACAGACCATATGCCACAACAACAGTACTCATAGAACCCTATAATGAATGTCCTATGTGAATACTATTATACACAACTTAAAAGTTATTTAAAGCCTGTTGTAAACAATTAAATTTGAGGGCTTGAACCAGCTTTTTGCTCAGGTAAGCTGAGAATTTGGTATCAAGCTTCACTTTAAAGTGACAGAAATAGAAATCTGAAAAGACACGAGTTTTTTTATGACAACTGACAACATCCTGTTACAGAATAGTTGTATTCTGCCCAGTACAATATCATCAGTAACACATGGGTCCAACTGTTTCTATTGACAATTTATAGGATATAACAGAGAAGCAGCATTTAAATTGTGTTTCTAAGAATAGTTTAAGTTCCTTGACTTTCACAGTCAAAACGTGTTTCAAAAAGTCTTATCTTCATGTTTTGTCTCTTTAAATCCAAATGTCTTTAAAAAGAAGAAATAAAAAAAAAACTAACAAAAAAACCCCCAAATTCCTTAAAAATCAGAGTAAATATGCAGCTAGTCCTCATACCTTTCTTTATTAATATCAGTGTTAGACTTTTTTATTTCCTATGTAATTTGCAGTGCAATATAACCCTCTACTTTGTCTCTCTGTGTGTACATGCGTATTAATGCAGTATCCCCAAAGATATCTAATCACAACAGTGTAGAAAATTATGCTTGATATTTGAGAACTGTTTTCATTCAGATTAAATTATCCCTTCAATTCTCTTGAGAAAAATAATCACAGTGAAGCCTAACCCCTGAGTGATTATTTGAGTTTAAACAACAGATGCACAAAATCTTTTTATTCTGCCTGCTGAGAGATCTTTGAAAATCCCCATATCCATTTCTGTATCAGAAACTGATTTATAATAGCAGCCTTGGACAAAATATGCATAAAGTCTTCAAAGAAGTAAAAAAAACCCCTTCATTTTATTCTATGGTGTTGTTTTTTTAAAAAATCACTGTCTTATAAACTTACATGATTGGGGATATAAGACATTTATGCAATTTTGCTATAACATTAGAAATTGTCTCTACAGTACAGTTCTAAAAAGATAATATACTGTCATTTTTCCATCTTGAAAAGCTGTGGCTTTTGCATCACTTTAAGAAAGAGTTTGAATTTTGATTTATCCTGAATCTACTACAGAGAAGACATGCAGAGTTAATTTATCCTTAACCTATTTCTGTAATTATAATGAAATTTATAACAACGTTAGATTGTTGTTCCAGTTTCTGTAGACTTGGAAAAAAACTTTAGAAGGAAAAAAAAATCCAACAATCAAAAAAAGCCCGTCTAGAAAATCAAGAAACAAGAGAACAACAAGCCCACAATGTTATTCTTGTCTTATAGTTCGATGTATAAAATATTGCTTAAATGTACAAGATAGATACAAGTTTATCTGGCATTTGTTTCTAGTTCATATGAAAAAGGTTATGTGCAAACATTTTATCTTTTTTGCTCCCACCCCCCAGCTTGAAACCTTCAGGTAAAAAAAAATATTCCCCCTCCTTTCATCATTCTTGAGCTCTAAAAGAAATTGTCAGCCTTTGCCTCCAGATCTGTAAGGTTCATGTTTTCTTCTTCATCAGCCTACAATTGAAATAATGCATTGCTCTGAGACAGTAAGCAACATCCGTAACCAACTATCTTAGTCCAACTAATTATTATTATATTTTCAGTAGAAAACTATTATTTGTTTTCTACATTGAGAAGAAAGGAAAAATGAATGATTTGCTTAAATGAAAATTACACATATGCAGTTAAATAAGATGTCATGGTTTAAGCTCAGCCAGTAATCCAGAATCATGCAGCCATTAGCTCACTCGCTCACTTCCTCCCCCCTCTCCCAGAGGGATGGGGAGGAGAATCAAAAGAATGCAACTCCCACGGGTTGAGATAATAACAGTTCAGTAACTAAGGTATAACACAAATCACTACTGTTACCACAAATAATAATAATGATAAGGGAAATAACAAGGGAAGAGAATAAAACTGCTCACCATCCCCCAACAGATACCCAGGCCGACCGAGCAGTGATCTCGCCTTTCTGGGTAACTGCCACCAGTTTCTATAGTGGGCATGACGTGCTGTGGTATGGAATACCTCTTTAGTCAGTTTGGGTCAGGTGTCATGTCTCTGCTTCCTCCCAGCTTCCCCTCCTCCCTGGCAGAGCATGAGACTGAGAAAGCCCTCGGTCAGACTAAACATTACTAAGCAACAACTAAAAACATCAGTGTTATCAGCACTGTTCCCAGGCTGAAAGTCAAAAACACGGTACTGCACCAGCTACTAAGAAGGAGAAAAATGACTGCTATTGATGAGCCCAGTACATAAGGTCAGTACTTCCTACAGTCCTTTAATTCCAATCTTCTCCATGTTGCAGAATAAGGTTAAACCTAAGGTAAGTATGTTTTTACAGTCCACAGATTGCACAGTAGTTCTAGTGGATACTCAGAAAAGATGTTTGTAGCAAATAAAATTCCAGCTGCCCATGGCCATTGCTTCTTTCCTTTATACTTCATGTTTATTATTCTGCATATCACAGGTAGAAATTGTCTACTGATATTGTCATCACAGTATTTCCTTAAATATAGGAACAGAATATAAGTCTATGCTAACGTACTAGAAGTATAAACATAAATAGGTAGAAATGTTAACTTACTTGTGGGGCTTCACAGAAAATTTAGGTCATTTTTACCAACAAGGCTCATAATCATACATAAATAAAAGAGGAAGTCTCATGCAGAGCAGCCAGACTACAGTTTGTTTGCCACAAGATTTAATCCTCTAGTTTCAGGGCACGACCACATGTCAGGGAAACATGGACTGGTGCTTCCTCTGTTCATTGTCTTCAGTTGTTAACACAGTGAAAGTCTTTGCACATTGCATAAAGACAAATTAGATGGAAAGGGGGAACCAGAAAATACTCGTTGTTCTGATCTGTAGTCTGGACTTCTCTGCATTCCCACATTCATGCATGTGCAAATGTTTCCACATCCAAATGAAGATCTCCTCCCTGTCTCCACAATGAGACATTTCTTTCCCAGCATTTGCCTGTTATTTGTCTCACAGGTCAAGGATTTTTCTCTATTGCACCCATAAGTATTGCTGACCTTTAACTTCACCAACTTTAAATCTCTGCAAAAGCTGTTTCTTAAGTCTGCAGCAGTAGAGTGAATATGTGTTATTTGAGAGAGCTTATATACACAGAAAGAAAAAAACAATTAACCTTAGAGTATATAAGTAGTATGTTGCTCTTGGATAAAGTTCTTGTAATATGACCACTAAGACAGAGAAACAGAAGCAGCTGAAACTGCATTTGGATGCAATTATTCTAATAATATAATGCCAAAATATTTCATTGATAACTGTATATTTTAAACACCTTAAGATTTTGACATTCATAGGAAGCTGGCACAGAGAATATTTGCTTTATATATTAAAGTGTCAATTTTGTGTAACCACAGAAATTTGGTGAGTGAAATTAAAATTATTAGAATTTTTTCTTATTTGTAGCAAATGATAATGTCAATTTATTCATTAACATATGAAAAGTGAAAAAGATCTTTTCACTTTTCCTCTGATGAATGCGTTTTACATGATCACATTTTTTCCTCTGCAGCATATTCTAAATTCAAATAGAGTACAAGGTAATGTTACTCTTGAAGCCTAGATCACTATCCCAGTGCCCTCCTCCTCCATCTCAAAACCAAACCAAAACAAAATCCAACCTCCAACACCACCAGTTTTAATTCTGGCCATATTTCATCTTATGGAAGTAGCAGTAGTGCTCTACAACATTGTTTGAAAAGAAAAAGGTTCACTTCTAATGCTTTTTCTAAATGTCATGTGTTTAGTTTGATCCTACTGTCTATTCTTGTGATATAGTAAAAAAGAGAAAAGCTCTTAAACCCCTTCCAACCCAAACCATTCTATGATTCTATGATTCTATGATTCTATACTAAGAAAAGAAAATGTAAAGAGCTACACAGACATGAGATCAACTAATACAGCATTATTCTCAAGTCATTTAAACACAGAGAAAACAGACAAGTTTGTCACTAGCTACCTGTAAATTATTTTTCCACTTGCTTATTTACACTTAAAGAGACACTGAAGCCAGGTGGAAATATTTGGCAGATATTGGTTATTATATTGATTACCATTCTGGGTGTACAGATTGTGAATGTACTACGGCTATTTTTATCATATGCCTGTTTCCTGTATTTTTAATTTTCCCTGAGAGAGGCACAGGTGATGGCAATCTGATGAAGTGTTTCTTTTTGCTACAAAAGAACTTCATGAATATCAGGTCTGGTTGCAGAACTTCTCTTTCAGCCAAGAATATCTACAATTTATATAAATATGCAAATATGTAAATATGCAATTTACATTCTGATTGCTTGCTTTTTGTAGGAAAAAGAAAGAAAATTTTATTAACTAGACTTACTCTTTCTTTAAGATTCCTTTTATGATACAAATGGTAATGAATAGTTTTGAAAAATTTGATGTAAACAGATTTCCTAATACATTTTTTTTTGTGTCAAACAGAGTGAAGATGAAATTGTTTACAGAACCAAATTAGTTTTGAAAGAATAAATTAAGACTGTATTTTTCCCAATTAGTCTAGAAATCCATGGTGATTTACCTTTAATTTCATTGACAGAAATTTATCATCTCAATCCTAATGCCAGACACTGTCAAATTTTAAAAGCCTTATATATATAAGAAAATCCTAAATTAAAAAGTATCCATACAGTTGCAATGACATCAGTGACATCAACAAAAAGCAGAATGTAAGCCCTGTTAAAACTCTGTACTAATTTCTTGTGGGGAAAAAAAAAACACAAGAAGAAAAATAATACCAAAAGACTGTTAAACTCCTTGAGAACGTAAAGATGATTTACATAATCAAACTGTCTGGGTTAGAGGAAACATTGTATTTTATCATTTTTTTCAAAGAAATTATACTTTTCTCCCTCACCTCCCCCACTTGTACCTGCCTCCCCAACTTCCCCGAGGCCTACAGATAAAAGCAGGAAAAAAAGAAAAAAAAAAATACAAACAAGTTTACAAAAATACAAATACGTGAATGCTAAAGCAAGTTTAATTAAAATCCGTTGTCTTTTGTGAATGACACTAGTAGCTTCCAGAAATATGCAGACATGAATTAAAATCATTCATAATGGGGGAAAAATAAACAAAAACCCTAACAAGGCTAGAACAAATGAATCTTTTGCATATGTAGTGTAGGTGATCTGCATAAGAATGGGTTGGTAAAATAACATTTAAAGGAATTGGTTTCCTTCTCAGATTAAAAATAAAATAGGAAAACAGTATTTAGCTTGTCCCTGACTGCTTTCTAAGCTGTACACATAGCTATCATGCACCTCCAGGATGCAGTTTGTTGCCTTTCTGCTTTGTTGAGTATACTGCAGTTTGCTATAGATATATATTATTCTCTTATTTCACAAGGAATCATAGAAGCAAGTGTCCTATCTACGGTGGGTGGGGTTTTGTTGCACACTCATCATCATGCTGTCATAAGCAGATGGAGCTGAGGACAGATTTTTGGCTTGTTCTCTTTGTTTTTACATTTTCTGTTGATTTTATACCACAGCTGATGGAAAGGGAAAATCCCCAAATAACTGTTCTGCCTTCAAACAATTTAACTTTGTATTCAAGTCACAGGCAAAGATGAAAGCATGGTAGAGCAAGCTATGGCTCCAGTTTTGAATATGGCACTTTGCAGAGTTTAGAAACATTTCTGAGTTGTCAAAGAAGCTCTAGCTCCTGGGTCTCACTAAGTCCTGAACTCCCATCCCATCCCATGGAAGGAAGACATGACTGATGTAATGTCTGATATAATCCTGTCTTTCTGAGGAGTGACAATGCCTAGATCTTAATGAATTTGATACAGATGTTTAATATTCAGTCTAAGAGAGAACTACAGTCAAGTACACTAGCGTTCTTTAAAGGATTTACCCTTCCCTGATGTGTAGACCTGTACTGAAAATTATGGGGCTTTTTATTTCTATGATTCTATTGACTGCGGTGAAACATTGGAACAGGTTTCCCAGAGAAGTTGTGGATGCCCCATCCCTGCTAGTGTTCATCAGGTTGGATAGGGCTTTGAGCAATCTGTTCTGGTGAAAGGTGTCCCTGACTGTGCCAGAGGGTTTGGATTGGATGATCTTTAAAGGTCCCTTCCAATCTAGATCTTTCTATGATTGTGTGATTCCATGAGTTCATTTTAATTTCTCATAAAGGAAAATATTCTGGACAACTCTGAATGTTGCTGTATTGAACAACTTTTAGGTGATGTATTTACTTAATGGAAGCTAAACTGAAGCCATTAATGGATTTTAGATACATATCTGGAGTTTATATGGACTTATACAGTCTACTTAAAATTATTCAACACCTTTTCTTCTGTGATGTTTGTTTTATTGATTGACGCAATCTGAAAGCACAAAAAAAACCCCCAAAAAACTGGACAACTTGCCACAATATAACTGTTGATATTTTCCCAGAATAGGAAATAGGTTTAGAATAGGTTTTGAAATTACATAGGGCTTTGAACATGTTTCATGCTATGTTCTTTTGCAAGACAAATACATAAGTGTCTACCAGACATAGTTCAGGTCTTCTAATTTTTCTCAAAGACTGTTTATGGTATTCTCAATACAAAAAGACTTAGAGTAAGTAAGTTGTTATTTGAAACTGAGATTTTGAATAAATAATATGTGATAAGGAATGGCATTAACGAAAAAATGGCTCAAATAATAAAGCAAGAAATGAAAAATGTGACATCTGTTTACCTTCACTGCTTTTAAATACAACTAAGATGAGAACTGCAACATTCCAAAGATTAATTTTTAGTTTAAATTTTATTATGTACTTACTCAGCCACACAGACAATAAAGCTGTCTTAAATAAACACTTTCAGTGATCCTGAAAAATGACACATGGACTTGCATTGAAAAGACAATTTGTGAATTCTCATGTGCAAATCTCTATTTTGGATCAAATCCAATTTTATTTCACTCTGCCATTAACATGACTGTTAGATCTGAAAAGTGACAATTTCCTTTCCCTGCCCTTTCCCCAAACTTAAACCTGATCAGCATTTAAAATGTGTAATACAGTATTACACAGTAAATACTGTGGTTTATCTTCCCTGTATAGTTGATAAGAATCCAAAATGTAACATTTGAGCCCTCAAGCTTGCTGTACAATCTAACGTCATCAACTGAAATGAGAATATAAATGCTATTGCCAACACAGCACCAGGCTGTTTTGTTAGTTTACTTTTTGATTCCATTTTGACTGCTATGAAATTGCTTCAAAATGTCACCAATTTATATCATACCAGAATGAAAAATATTTTATATTTAGTAAAAGCAATTCTATTCCTTGAACACTTTTTTTTTCTTTCATTATACTTTTTTAACCCTTTGATTACCAAAAGACTATATGTGCTTTGGCTAGATATTGTAACACTTTCTTTCAATCATTTTCACAAGGTTCTGCTATTTGCTTATGATTTATGGTACATATATATATAAAAAAATAATCTCTCAAGAACTGTTTTATTCTTTCCGGTTTGCATCTTTTGCACGGCTAGCCCTTCTCAACTCAAATCTTGCACCCTCTGGGTTTTACAGCTATTCCAATGAAAAGCTAAAGAATATACTGGTTTAAATTGCATGTCTGGGCTAGTTTAAAATCTTGCATTTTGATGGGGAACCTGCACCAAATGATTCCACATAGATTCTGGCAAATTTATCTTTAAAAATAGTTACATATCGAGCACTTAACAAGATGACACAAGATTCTTGGCATTTCATCAATTTAATAGTTTAGTTTTAATTCCCAACTTCAGGTGCTCATGCAGTGTTGCAAGCTTTATTACTTGATTGTGTCAGAGGTTTTAGTCTGTAATTTTCTCTACTGCTTGTTCTTGAAAATCATTTAAGCTTTTTTTCATTTCTGCTTTCAAAAGACTACATCTGACAAATTTTTTCTAAGTTATTTCTCTTTATGTATCTGAAAGATTTCCTGTGTATGTTTGACTTTAAAAAAAGGAATGCAGCTTTTAGGTTTCTTTCTGAAAGAAATTTAGCTCATTAAAGGTCTGTTAACCCAAATTTTAGGTGTGTGAGTACTTTAATATAACAGTGAACAGAATAACTCTGAGATTCCACTAACAGAATGTGGCCACTTAATTAGCATTTGCAAAAACTCTCCTCCAATTCTCTATTTTTTTTTTTTTTGTTTAAACTATCATTTACTTATTAATTTATATCTTTCTAGATTTGTCAGACTAAGGAATTTTAGGTTTTGGATGAGTATTATTCAAGGTCTGCTTAACTTCACTGAAATGAAATGTAACACAGTACCATGATCCTAAATCATGTATTTTGTAATTGCATTTGTTTTCACTTATACTGCCGTTTCATAGTTCTTAAACTTTGTCCATAGAATGTTGCATAAATTAAATTCTCTCTTCTTATTATTCAGTAGTTGGAAACCAACTGCAAAATTAAAGCAGCAAGAATCAAATTTTTATTGATTTATTATAAAAGTAAGTTCATTGATAGTTTTGCAGCATTATAACAATCCATACTAATTTATATGTGTATGCATATGTATGTGTATTTGTATATTTATATGTACACATATATTTACATGAGTGTGCATATATGTATAACTAAACTGTTATTTGTAAAATAAACATATCAGAAGGTAATAGCATCTCTGCAGCACACAGATATCTTATGTCTAGCAATATTTCTTAAAACAACACCTCCCCCACCAATCAAAATAAAGCAAATACACGAGTGTCTCCAATGAGCAAGATTCACAGTTCAAGTATGAAATACATATAGCTTCCCAGGCCTTCTGTAGCTTGCAACATAAATTATTTTAGAATTTTGAGCAGAAAGAGTACAGGAAAATGCTAAAAGCCCCTACATATTTCTAGAGAAGTAAACAGTCTCACACATCAAAACCTTACTGTGTAAAGAAGAGGAGTAGGTTCCTATCTTTATGAAAATCAATACCAGAAAACCTACTGATTATGTGTCAAGTAATTCACTTTGGAAGTCTGCATCAGTTGTTCAAGCAACCGCAAGAACAAAAAACAAAAATTAAAAAAACAACAAACAAACAACAAACAAACAAAAAGACAACAAACAACCTCTTTGTCTTGGTTTCAGTTTGGATGGAGTTAATTTTCTTCTTAGTAGCTGGTACAGTTCTGTGTTTTGGGTTTAGTGTGGGAACAATGCTAATAACACACTGGAAGCATAGCCAGGGCAGCTAACCTGAACTAGCCAAAGGGGTGCTCCATAACAAAGAATGTTATGTTTAGTATAGAAACTGTAGGGAGCTGGCTGGGAGGGGCTGATAACTGCTTGGGGACAGTTTGGGAGTCAGTCAGTGGGTGGTGAGCAATTTTATTGTGCACCACTTGTCCTTCTTGGGTTTTATTACTCTCTCTCATATTTATTAAAATAATGAAGGCACTATTATTACTATTGCTATTACTGTGCTTCAATTATTAAATTGTTCTTATCTAAACCTTTTTTCTCCTCCCCATGCCACTGGGAGAGTGGCGTTGGTGGGTGAAGTCAGCAAGGGTCTGCATTGTACTTAGTTGTCAGCTGGGGCTAAACCACAGCACCCCTAGATCTACCTCTATGATCTACCATAATCCCGTGTGACATTTTGTCTCACTACATTCTTACTAGCAAGATAAATCACATTTCAGAGCTTCAAAAGAATCAGTTGAATACTTACTATTATTTTTTAATAAGTCATTGGACAGTAGGAAAGTTCTGCTGAGTTGGTAGACAGCTAATGTTACAGTATTTGAAAATGCTTAGAGAAAACTTAGTTTATTATTTATTCATTGTAATAGTAATTTTGGGCAAAATAAGGAACACCTTACACATGAAAGATGAATAAAAATATTAAAGAACATCTATGAAACCTTTTCCAGTGAACATAGTTTATGAGAAGAACATTCTTTAAAATTATTTTGATAATGTTTTTGTCAAAATTAGACATTTTTAGGTAATATGAATAGATTTTATGTGATTCACTTTCATTCTCATAAAATACTTTAGCTGGTATTCATCTCGTCTCAGCAAAAACTAAAATTGAATGTAAAATGACACTGCCTGCATAGATTAAAAATTACTAAATTGCTTTTGTCTTAACGTAAATGTACAGTATAACTGAAGGCATGACATTTTAAAATACTTGGATATGTTGGTTATTCACAAATCATTAATTATTTTTAACAATGACATGAAAAAAAGTAATCCACACAGTTTATTTGGAGATGATGCATGTGTTTAGTAATAAGGAAAAATGAATAACACAATGCTCAGATTTATTTAGTAAGCTGTTTGCAGGAGGACAAGTTTTGTCCCAGTACAGTTGAATGTACAATTAATAAACTACCAGTTATATTTTCTGCAATCTTATCTTTGAAAACAGTAGCTTGCAGACAACTTTTGGTCACTTGGAACATCAGCCAAACAAAAGCTTTCAGTGTGACATTATCCAAGTAGTTGGTCCAATTTTTTAATTTATGAATGAAAATGTAACCTCAGAAGGGGGAAAAGCTCATTACTCCTATTATGACCAAAATGGGATCATTAGTATTGATTCTGACATCTCCAATTCTAAATACCTTGAAAATTAAGAAATTAAAGAAAATTAAGAAAATTAAAAAATTAAAGATGAGAAGGAAAAGTCATTGGAATTGACAGAGGATTGTTTTTTTGGTTTTGATTTTTTGAGTTTGTTTGTTTGTTTTTTTTTTCCCCTGAGAGTTAAACCTAGAGATTCTGATCTATTTTGCTTGTTAAAAAAAGTTTGCAGGTTGTTAGATCACAGCCTTGAAGCACTTTAAGAATGTTAATAGAACACGTTATTTAATCAGGCAGAGAAAATGAACTGAGACTTACTGGCAGGAAGCTGAAGCTGAACAAATTCAGGCTTTAAATAAGGTAACAACGATAAAAGAACTAACTTGAAAGTTGCAAAGTGAATAAATGCACTGTACATCATCAGAACCTCTAGATCAGAAAGACTTTGTACATGTTCAGATTAGATGTTCTTTTCAGCTTATGACCAGACTATCATTTATTATTGGGTAGTTGACAGCTTCTGTGTTACTCAAGAAGTTCATAGGTGGCCCATGAAAATATATTGATCTCTTGTTAAACTTTCATATAATTAGCTTTCCTATACTTAATTTTCCTATAGTTAGTTCTTTGTTAGCTTTCCTTTATTACCAAACTCTCAAAACAAGACTATGTACACTCAGCTTTTTCAATTTTCTTAGCATAGCTGCTGACGGGGACATGAGCATTCAGAAAACCTCTGAAGTGTCACTGAATATTCGTTCTCCAAGGCATTAAGATATAATGCCAATCTGTAATGTTTTAACAGACATAAGCAACCAGTTTCAGAGTCTATTCATCATTTGTGCAGTCATTTTTTTCTCAAGAGCACAGGCCTGAAGGAAGGATGGTTTTTCTAAGCCTATGCAGAAAACAGGGTGTCATACTGAATGCAATGTAGGATGAGGCATATTGCAGGCAGAACTAAATGGTGGCTACAATGTGAATTGAAGAACCAGATAGCTTACCAGGATGCTTTACTTGTGCACTTAGCATGAGTAAAATGGATGAAGGAACAGGAGCTCACACTGAAAAAGCTGAGAAGAAATATCCTTTTTCCTCACACCTCTAGGACAGGATCCTTGAGGAATCAGATTCAGTGTTGCAGTGACAAGTCTGCTTTTAATCTAGAATTGTACATTATACAGATCACAAAGAGCCATTATAGTTAGGGGATGACACCACTCATGTCGAATATCTCCTGTTGGCCCAGAGCAGTCCACCATGCCTGG
Source organism: Coracopsis vasa (assembly GCA_026283785.1). Classification (NCBI taxonomy): domain Eukaryota; kingdom Metazoa; phylum Chordata; class Aves; order Psittaciformes; family Psittacidae; genus Coracopsis; species Coracopsis vasa. Next base: position 13,836 of record JANHGB010047614.1, read on the forward strand.
CAAAGTCAGACTTAGTCTGAATGAATTATTTTTTATGGGAGGGGGGAAACAAAGGAATATAGACAATCTTTACCTAGGTGTAAGAGAGAAAGTTAAAACCTACCTTCAGTGAAGCCCTGTTATATTGGAAGCTGTATTTGTTCTCAATTAATTCAGAAAATAGTCAAAGTAGACGCTGAAGTCTTTATGAATGTGTGTGCATACATATATATGTATATATAGATAGATATAGGCAACTTAACAGAAAAGGCAATCAGGAAGGATTTTAAAAGAGAAATGCAGTGCTGCTGAAAGAATCCATGCTGCATACAGCTTAAGGCTCTCTATTGTGTGTACCTGTATTTCACTTTTTTGTAACATAATCTCAGAAATTCAAAACACTCAGAAATGAAAGTCCTGCAGAATAAGAAGCTATATAAGTGATCTGTATAAAACCACAAAGAAAGGCTTTGACAAAATTCCTGATGTTTCCTAGTGTTTAGTGCTGTGGCATACAGACAAATTAATATTACCATTCTAAGTATTATGCCAATGTAAACTCATTATATGCATTACATACTCAAATAAATGGTTCATGATTGTTAGAGTTTTATGAAATATCACTGCTAGTATTCTTTGACCAAAAAAGATTAAAATGTTATTATATACTGAGTTTTTATAGTAATCCAGTTCATTGGTCTTTCCCATTAGAACACATGCCATCTCATCTGTAGTGCTAAACAAATATTAGATTATTCTAAAACAAGTTCTAAACACAAAATATTACTTGAAAATCAGGATCCAAGTGGGAATATCCTTAAAAATTACAATCATATAATTTTCAGATTGGCATAGTTTCAATTTGTGATCTGTAAATGTGATGACAATAGATGTCTTCCTAACACTGCAGATAGAATTAGAGGACACTGTAGGAAACTCAGTACTTACTACTTAAAATGATAATGGAATACATTCCACAAATTAATTACTGAAAATGCTCAATAATGGAAATAATGGAATCCTAATGGAAAAACTGCAAGCAAATCTTCCTTTCCAGTAGGAAGCAAATCTTCCTTTCCAGTAGTCATTAGCAATTGGGTTTTAATAATTGCCCTGATGTTTGAATAATTAAATGGTTATTTATTCCTTTTTTCAAATATACTTAAGAAAAATACATTTTACCATTGTTTATTATGATTGTAACTTTAACTAAGTAAGTGGTGCATCTGTTAGAAGTGTAAGCAAGGCCTGCCTGCTAGAAGTCTACATGAATGCTCAGATATACTCTGGTCATAATTTTGTTTAAAGACGTGATTTCAAAGGAAAGAGCCAAATCTAAACTTAAATTTAGCCATAGTGAAAAAAAAAAGAAAAAAAGAAAATCTGCTCTTCCACTGAATTAAATGGCTGCACTAAATCTGAGGGAGGAGGGAACTATTTGCACTGGGAGTGGTTTCATCTTGATATAAGAAAGAAATTTTTTGAAGAGAAATCAGTCACTGGAAAAATCTCCCCAGGAATGTGGGAGAATCCCCATCACTGGAGGTTTTCAAGGAGCTACTAGACTGGGGGCTAGATAATCTCATTTTTCACACAAAAGGTTGGACCAGATTCTCTTCTGAGGTCCTTTTCAACCTGGATTGTTCTATATTTCTACAATTCTTTGATATTTGGTTTTGCCAAAGAGTTTGTGCTGGGAAAATTAGTAGAAATGATCTGTAAAAAAACCCCAAACTGTCAATTCTAATTCATGCCCTGTTTCAATTTGGATACTCTCAAAGATAGCATGTAATAGGCTAAAAACATGGAGGAAATCACTTACTGAGTATTTAACAGAGCTGCACAATGTTGGTCAAGTGCACCCTCCACACTGGATATAAAACATATATATTTAATTTAACTGGTTTGCCCTTGAACTTGTACCAGTCATAACAGAGCATTTAAAATTCAAAAGTTTGTAGCACGTCTTTATTTGTTTTGGTGTGAACAGTTTTCAGTCTATCTTCACTCAAGCTCTCTCACACGTCACTGTTGTAGTCTAGAAGTGACCAGCCTGATAAGCAAGCAAAAGTTCTGGATGCATTTTCTTCAGCATTAGTGAAGGGAATGATAGATTCAAAAGCAATCAGACTTTGTCACTGTGCTGTGACCCCTGGCAGATGCTGAAAATTGCATCTGTGTACTCCCAGACTGGTAGACACTAATCCTCAAATGTGCTTTCTCTTGCTATCTCCACTTCTATTCAGTAACTTTATATGATTAAAGTTTGTTACACTCCATTTGTGAAACATGTTCCTTTTTTTTTTTTTTTTTCTCTAGGGAAATATTTTAAGGTACAAATTATGGTGGATTATTATTGCTTTGTAGTTTACCAAATAGAAAATCTGCTGCTGTGTGTTTAATGATGTGACCAGCTTCTGCAAAACACGAGGTTTGCTTCCTAGACTGCAGACATAAAGAGAGAACCTAAGGTCCATACCAAGCAGATGTCTAAAAGGACTGCACAGCAAGGTTGTCTGTAATATTTATTCATGCATTGTAGTTACTTCTGAAGATGTAATTATAGAGGTTAATATTTTCAGCAAGGTCCAAAGATATTCTGCTTTTTGCTTCTGCTTTCTCCTTTTAGCTATGTGCTTATTTTATTATAGCTGTAGCAGTGTAAGAAGTAGTAGGTCACAGTCTTAAAGTTACAGAACAACTGATTTGTCAAACCTGAACTCTTCAGGATGAATTTGCATCATCCATTATAGCAAGAAAACTCTTTTAGCTAAATTTATTTAAATAACTATGAGAATAAAGGCAGGAGTATTTTTTTTCCTTATATTTAAATATGTATATTCAATAGATCGAAGGGCAGGAACATAAATGTTTTAGGGCACTGGAGCATATTATAGGCTTTTGATGCATTCAGTTTTTCTAAGAAAAAAAGCGTAGCTTTTGTTAAGCTTTAATATTGAAATAATAATAATAAGAAGAAGAACAACAACAACAAAACCAACAGCACATGTGCTTGTGCCATAATCAACTAGTTAGTATTTGGCACTTAAATCCTTGAAGGATCTCCCTGGCTTGAAAATATAGATCTTATTTCAGATTCTACAGATTCTGGAAAAAAAAACATCTTATGATATTATATATTAAAGTTTAATCACCACAACAAAAAAGAACATGGAATTCTTTCTTGTTCTCTGACTATGCTTTATGTTTTGCAGTGGATAATGGAGAAAGTCCTTGGATTCATAGAACACATACAGACAGATATTTACAAGGCTTCATAGACAGTTTTGCTACTGGAATACCATAGTTGTATATCTTCCTCTTACAAAACCTAGGATATTTTTTTTTTCACGGCAAGAAATTAGTTTTTCTTTTCGTTTGTGGGGTTTTTGTTTTTTTTTTTTTTAATATTGTTTCATAAAATGTGCTTTGACATTACATCTTTAGAAGCCTATCAGATTAAGCTTATTAAAATAACACACATCATTTAATAGCATAACACTGTTTTATTCAGAGTCATTTTAAGTTTCAAAATGAACACTTGAGAATTAATTGTGTGTAGGTAGTTTTTATAATGTGATTATATTTTACTAAAAGCTATAGCTGAGAAGATAGTGCTTTTTGGGAAGTGTAACTAGTATTGGAAAAACTTACTTTCTTTTAGGGGGACTTAGAATTCTTTATTTCCTTTCATGTAGAAGCATGAGGTAAAAAGACATGTTAGCAGCATGAGAAACTGTCATGTCATGCCTTAGCTCTCAAAAGCTTTTAAGTTGTCACACAAAGTAATATAACTCACTGTAAAATTAGACTGGTGCTTAATTCATCAAGAATTAGCTTTCAAAAAATCATAAATGCTACCAGGTAATATGTAATTGCAACTACTAAATTTTTATAGTAATATTAAAAATATGTCAAATTTGTGAATGCTGTACATGCTTTATTTTCACGTGGCTAGGCTGACAGCAAAGAAGATGAGAACAGCATGGTATAAATATATGGGTTATTTCAATCCATTTAGCACAATTTTTCTTGTCATAGCTAAATTATTTTATGGTTCCTTGATTATATTATTTAATATACTTTCAAACAGCAAAATATATGAGTAGCTTATAAAGCAAAAACTGATCAAAGAAAGCAGGTAATTTTCAATAAATTCAGTTTCAACATGGAACAGTTTGATAGAACAACACACAAAGTGATATTGTATGAGATTTACCGTGTGCTTCATATGTGTGTCAGGTACCTACAGATTTTACCTTAAATTCGAAATCTATCAGGAGTTGCATGGGTTGCTATGTTTTTTCTGCTTTTTTTTCTTGGGACATAATTCTATCTACTTTGTTCACAAGGTCCAGACCAAGTCCTTGCAGCCATGTTGCTAACTTCTTCAACTTCCAAAAGCTGACAAAAGCATGCCTGTAAATTATTCTCTTCATGCAGAGGTACAACCTTCAAAGTTCTTTCAGAGCTCCAAACTGGTGCAATATATGGAATCAAACCACCACACATAGTTAAATAAAGCTTATATGGGTTGTTTCAGCAGCTGTGATATCATTTATTGTATATTTGATTTTGAGAGCCACATTTTCAGTCTTTTGGCCATTTATCTGAAGGGAAGCTGGTATCTAGCCAGCTAGCCACCCACTATCCAGTCATCATCTACATCATCACTTTTTTTTTTTTTTAATGAGAAGGAAAGAAGACAAGAAAAATAGAAAATCTGTGTTATTTTCCTCCCAGCAGAAACTATTCTGCCTTCCAGTAGTTGCTCAGTGTTTCAGTAATATGAATCTGTCAGAAACTTGTGTTTACCTTTGTGTTGCCAATACACCTAGGTAAAATTGTAAACCAATATCTGTTTGACTGAAAATAAGAAAATACTTGCTTTGTCCTGCACCATTTAGTTCATATCTCTTTGCATCATCCAAGTATTGCATACAATTTTAATTATAACAATTATCAACAAGTAGAATTGAAATACAATAATAAGCTGGTTTATCATTGAAGATAACTGGATTTTAAAAGCTAGACTAATTGTTTAGGTGAAATTGAGTAGGAAGTCATTTAGTTTTCAAATAAAGCATATAGCAAGAAGCATACAAATATTAGGATTGAATAGTAATTGCTTGTTACTACTTGCCTATGTTTTGAAATATGATTTCTTTTTCTCCTGAATTTGAGCAAATTCAGACAGATTGGAGATGTCTAATTTTCAGCACTAAGTATTTTATAATAATGTAACCATCCACAAGAGGTTAAAACAGCAAAACCAGAATGAGTGTAAGCTCCTATATTCAGGTCGTTAGAAAGAAAGTCTCCTGACATGCAGTATTATCAAACATGCCATCAATTTTTGTTCGCACCTTTTGTGAGACATGTTGCTTGCCAGTATGCGGAATAATAAGCCAGACTCATAGGGGTTGTAAATAAGGTAGTGTTACTATGAGATGATGTAACTAATGAATCTCATCAGGTTTTGGGATTTTTTAGAGTTTTATTTTGTAGGTGTTTGTACTTTTGTAGTTTTTTAAATGTTCATCTAATGCAAAAGAGCTACTCTACTGTACCACAAAAAAAGATTTGGAGCACCTTTCTTATGGGGACAGAGTGAGAGAATTGGGGTTATGGGGAGAACTCACTGCAGCTTTTCAGTGGTTAAAGAGGGCCAAAGGAAAGATGGCGACAGACTTGTTAGTAGAACCTGTTGTAACAGGACAAGGGGTAATGGTTTTAAACTAAAAGAGGGTAGTTTCAAACTAGATATATGGAAGAAATATTTTATGAAGACTGTGGTAAAACACTGGAACAAGTTGCACAGAGAGGTGATAGATGCCCTGTGCCTGAAGGCATTCAAGGTCAGGCTAGATGGTGCTCTGAAAAACCTCATCTAGTTAAAGATGTCCCTGCTCATTGGACATTGGGGTTGGACTAGGTGACCTTTAAAGATTGTGTCCACCCCAATATAAGAGCAGTACTCTTATTTCGCTGTAAAGGTCCAAGGCGTGAGTGAAAATCTCAGAAGTAATTTTCTAGAAAATCAGTAAAAAATACCTACAAACGTACATATATCCATATACTTACACACTAAGAATAACTGAACTGCAGGTGTATACTGCAAAAAAAAAGAAAGATTTAAAAAAACCCCAACAAATAAATAAATAAAAACCAACAAACCCACAAACAAAGCCAAAACCAAATTTAAACAAACAAACAAAACCAGAAAATGTTGAGTAGTATAAATTTGCTTGAGATGTTTTATTAATTTAAGATTTTATTCTGCTAATTCATAGATGTACAAGGAATGTCTGATGCATGTGACATAGGATTACCTTTAGTTTCTTTGCATCTTCTGTAACAGTTACTGCTGGTAAAAACCCTCATTACTGGAGATGTCATTCCTTAGAAGCATAGCACAAAGCAATTACATGCTTTTGCATTTATATTTACTTAACCATGGGAGACAAAAATCTTCTACTTTGACTAATAATTGTATGCTACTTCTCTGCCATATCATCTTCATGGTGCAGCAACTTAGACATGGATTCTCTCAGAATTCAGTGGTCTGGCAGACCTTTTATTCTGACATTCTGATATATTTTGCCGCCATATTTTTAAATAAATATAGAACTAGAAGTGAGTGTTTGGTTCACCATCTGTAAGTCCAACCCAACCATCATTCTTTGAAGTACTGTATAATTATATTTTTGGTTTAAAAAAAAGGATGATGAACAAAAGGAAACTATTAAGTCCTTTTGCTCAGTTGCAGGAGCAAAAAAAAGGTTACATAATCTATTTCAGGATCACATGAAAACAGGGATTTATGCTCTGAAGAAAGAAGAATAATAGAATTTGTAGACTCTCCAAGGTAGAGAATGTAATATTAAAAAAATTAATCAATCCTTGAGGAAATTTAGCTAAAGATGATATGCCATAATTTATTGATTACGTGGTGGAAGTGTGCTCCTGTAAGCTGGAACTAATTAAATGTCCAGACTGAAAGAATGAATGAGACCATGCCATTCTTGAAAATTGTTAAAAAATTTGGTGTGATGTTTAAAACTGAACTTGTATTTTCCTCCTTTCCCTGCACATTCATGTCAGTTTTTGAGACATTAGCTTTTTGAGGTCCTTCTCAAAATAGATACCATATATGAAATTTCTTTCACTGCAGTAGGATTCAGAAACAAAACAAACACAATTTTGTTTTTCCTGGGAACACACAAAGGTCTCCAAGTACAGACAACATGTGATCTATTCCAAAATGTTCCATAAATGAATCCTTGATTGACCCTGCATACGTACAAAAAGATTAATAACGAAAAATTCTTGTTTGTTTTTTTTTTTTTTAACATGGAGGTACATATGAGAAAATAAAACATATATAAAGCTTTGCAAATTACTATAGTTTTTTGTTTTGCTGAGAAAAATATGTTTTAAATTAAGTAAGACTTTCTGCCTGCCATATTCTTAAGACTCAGAATTCACAGATTTTGTCCTTTGTTCTTTACATTCCTTCAAACAAAACAGTACAGTCTGAAATTTTTTTTGAACTGTAAAAAAACAGTTTCATCTGAAAAGAAAGTAGATGCCCATCTAGAAAGTTTAGCTTGCAAGAAGATCAAGACTGTGTATGCTTGATTTGTCCTACTTCAATTTCGTTAGGGGCCCTACTTAAATGTCTCTATGCATACAGACATAGCATGGGAAATAACAGGAGTTGGAGATATGCACACGCCTGCAGGGCTATATCTTACTGGAATCGTGGACACATGGCGGGATGACCGCTATGACTGTAGTGTTGGAATGGAAGGATACAGGCTCTTCAGAAAAGACAGGAAGGGGAGAAAGGGAGAGGGTGTTATCCTCTGTGTCAATGACCAGCTGGAGTGCATGGAGGTTTGCCTGGGGATGCATGAAGAGGTGGCTGAGAGCTCATGAGTCAGGATTAAATGGAGGGTAAGGACTGTTGACATTATAGTGGGTGCCTGCAGGTTGCCCAACCAGAAAGACAGTGCATGAGGCCCTCTC